>WEDG01001661.1:0-143951 GCA_017591395.1 Schistocephalus solidus
GCTCTGGATGACCGTTAAGACGATTGAAGGGATACGGGCGAGATCTTCCAGCGGTGTTGGGCAGAGATGCTCTGTGATTATCACGGGAGTTGCCAGTTCAACATTGTTTGTAGAGATGGACGATGGTCGCGTCTTTGGAATCTGGGGACTTGTCGCGCCATCTCCTGGGGATGAGTTCTGCTCATGAGCCGGGGTCTGTGCTGGGCTTCAGGGTTGCGTCGGATCCAGTGCTTTACGCTGGAATCTGCTGCACGTTTGGATGGTTTCTGGTAGTAGGGGCGGCAGATCCGGGTCGTTGTTCGTGTCCGTGAGGGAGCCGGTTGATGGCAGCATCGGGGATGGCTGATGAGCAATTGGGACTTCTTCTGAGAGTGCTCATTGTGCCAGAATTTGCGATTTCTCTGTCATCGGTGTTGTCCCATCAGGCTGAGCAGCGGTGCGGGACCCCTTGATACACAGGCCGTAGATGGCTGTTGATGGCTTTGAAAAGAGTTTTCATTTCATTTGCGGGTCCATACCCCTAGTTTTTTCTGGCCTTTCGGATCATCCAGGCATCTGCATCTCCGATGCGTTGTTGTACAAGGCGGTGAAAGGTGCTTTGTTGGCGTCGGTCGAGGGTCCATGTAGGCTGGTCTATTCTTTGCCGCGGAGTAAGTTGCTGATGTCGGCGTCATTGTCGTCAAGCCAGTCCTGAGGTGTCGGCAGGTGTGCGCGATCCGAGTACATCGAGCGGTGGACTGGATGACATTTCGCGGTTGACACCATCGATGTCTCCACGGTATCGTTATCATCTAGACATGCGAGGATCCTCCATGATGACTACACAAAAAAAACTCGAATACATGAGTACCCGAACTCGCCGTGCGAGATCCTTGTTAGAAGTGCGCGCTGCGTGATGTGGACACAAATAACAAGAATGACCATATCCGTACTCCTGGGGGGTTCGATCGAAACGGAGACTACGTGCTGTCAAAAAAGCACGGCCAGCGAGAAACTAAGATACTGGCCGAGTGCAATGCTTCCGGTTTCCAACTGCCTCACTCCGACCACCTCGCCGCACCAATCACGGTATCAGCTGTAGATTAGGCGTCTTTATTCGAAAATTTATCGCTAAAACTCTAAAGCAAGCGTCATCGCAGGCATGAAACCCCTACTGAATCGGTCCGAACTGCTGCTAATGCAGGGTTTTTCGCCTTCGTAGTGGTCCAAACTTTTAGAATTTTCTTCGTATAACCATGCTTTATGTGCGACATGACTGTAAGGAATTGTGGAGTAAAATTATCCGAGATATCGAAAGCACTTCAGTCAATGTGTGAGTGAGATGAGCCAGTCATATACCTCTTTGGCTTCAGTGGTCATATCCAGCCAAAAATGCATTGACCTCGCTGGTTTCGGACACAACTCTTCTGAACCTAACGGGCTCGGTTCCCTCAATTGTCCACTTTAAGGACGTTCCTGCAACTACAACATATCGTCTACCGAAGAGATCCTAGAGATGACAGCAGAGCTGCGAAATAGCAACCCACCTGACAAGGTATACCCTTCAGAGGCTATCCAAGAGTTTCGTTCGCCATTCTCAACTTACCTGCTGCATGACTTGATCCAATTTTAGGAATCAAAAACCGTACCCACAAATTCGAGAGACGCCTTTCTTAGGCTGACCCTAAAAAGGGCAACATATTACTGTGTAAGAATGATGTAGTTGCAACTGCGTTGTGTTACTCAGAACGTCATGTCTCTGCGGAACTATTGGAAACCGTGACTGCTGACAACAAGCAATTTTCGTATATTTTGGGAATTTTGACTCCGTCTGTCGTTATTCTTTCGGATTGCACATAGTAAACCCGGACTTCAATTGCATCGCTGACCCCGTAGGCCGCGAGGCTGATGTACCAACTAGCCGAACCTTGTTCTGTGGTCTACCTCTGACCAACTGGAGAAATATCATTCATGTCGCGACTAAAATTTGCCATAAGACAGTTAGAATAAGCCAAGATGTATATCATCATAAGTTAGGTCCTCGGCGGCGTATCTGGCGCATTCCGCCTTTTCTAATATAAAACAAACTAAGACCAGATTTTGTAGGTTCAATAACCACCTCTGTGTTTAACATACTCTATAGCCGCTTTCAGTGACGCGGTGACATCTGATTTTGGCGATGGGTGACGGTGAACACGCCCAAACCAAATCGCTCGCTTTTCTTGGATGACCTGAACTGTTTTTGTAGAGTTGTCTTGGTGAATGCAGGTTGTCTCATTCAGAAGCAACTTTGTGTATTCCACACGGGGGATCATCCTCAGGCAACGACTGTCAAAAAACACCCGAAATCATAAGGAGAACGGAGCGCCCGGGTGAACAGGATCCCAATTCCAGTTCTGTGCTAATTATCCTAAGCACCTTCAGAACTAGGTACTTATCCAACATTCACAAACATGTGGTCAAAACGTGTAGATAGAGGGCCAGTTGGAAGTTGAGTTGCAATACTAACAAGCATGCAATATGATCACAGGTTTATTTCCATGGTGGAAGGGGTCTTTCACCGATCAGGTTACAGAGTGAAACATGTTCATTCCGTTCTTGGAACTCAGTCTGGAACCCTCACAGGAACTTGCATAGCGTCCATTGATAATTTAGAATAAATACATACAAGAACAAGGGATAATTTGATAACCTAATAACTGCCAACCAGCCATGACCCCAGCCTCAGGTTTGGACAACCTTGAGCGGTGGAAGCACAATAACTGGACCCACTAAGAACATCATTGGCTCCGGATTACCTGTCCTTAATTTCATTTTTACGCGTTTATCTTTCGTCCTTCAGTCAGCTGCGTTCCCATTTAGCTCTTTTTCACACCGATGCAGGTTTTCTTTCCTTTATATTGATCCGGGAGGCCGATCCTCTTGCACTTCCTGCCATGGGATAACTTTTCAATTTCTCTTAAATCGCGCGGGCTCCACTTAGCCCATTTTGTAGTCGATAACTAGGTTTTACTTACCCCTACCTTCTTTCTTTTGCTCTTCCCAGGTTTTCTGCTTCCTCGTTCTGCCCTATTCCCATAAAACCCCTTTTACTGCGGTTCACATAAGACAGGGCACTTTGCTTGCAATGTTCGCAGGGAGTCCGGCTATTGTGCTTCCATCCATGGGGCAGGGGTGTGTTGACACGCCTAGGTGCAGCCTTCACGCTGAGCCGGCCACCTGCTCTCCCCAATCCCGTCTCCGGTCTTCTGAACTCTGTCTTGACACCTGGTTCAGGTAGGCGAGGAGGAAGAGTGTGCGGTAACTGCAGTGCAAGTCTACTATCACTAAAAACTCTTTCACAGGTCAGTTACCGTCCTCGAGTTCACCTTGCTATGGGACACGCCTCCGGGCGCTCTCCGTAGCAGTGTCTTTGTGTCCAAGTGGTGTCCTCTGCCTTAATCGAGTGGGGAAGGGGAGGGAAGGGGAAGCATGGACATGTGAATGGGTGCATGTGCCCATTTTGCGGTTGGCCCAACTGCAAGGTCAGTGGGTGCGGAGCCATTCGCTGGGAGGGTTAGTGACCTTGACGTAGCAGGAGTTGAACAAAGACGTCAGGTATATTAATGATGATTGCCAGCTACAGCGTGACGTGCTGCATAAAACGCATCGATACAATCAAATATGTTGGGCTGTGCATATTTTCAAGCGCTCTCTTAAAAGCGAAAGTCCTCTTTCCCAAATGTCAGGTTTGAAAATGACATAAATTCTCTATAGGAAAAAAATATTTGCCTTTGCGGAATCATCGAGATTTGAGTTAAGCAAATTATTAATTGGTCTTGAATGTGATCTAAAAAAGAGGTGAAACCCCGACGAAAAGCTAGCAGTTTACTTTGTACGCATTGGACTTGATGCTATGGGCAAAGATATGGTCTGTAGTCAGGATCAGTAAGATACAACCTTTGGAACATTCCCTATGGGAATTATGGGTTATACGGGTTGGGCCTTAGGATGCAGGCCGTTAAAATTCACCCTAACTCAAACCTTAATCGTAAACATAATCTCAACTGTGAGCCCTCCCTTAACCCCTAACTCTAAGAAGAACTTAACTGAACAACGCCTACTTAAATAAATGTAGTAGCGAGCCTTGCGTATTTAACATACCTTGACTGTATGCCATATATTTACCAGGCCATATTCCATGCATCTTGGTTTTACAGCTTCAATTGAGTACCTTTTTCTGTTTGCAGTAGTTAGGCTCCATGGTTCAGGAGTTTCCGTTCATACCGCAAGTTTTTGGCTCTTATATTTTGTTACTGTTTCTTTCTGTCCACCTGAAATTCCAGTTCTTACTCAGCTGTCGATTCCCCAGTTGAATCGTCTAGTCGACGAGATCGACTCTTGCATCCGCTATTACTCGGCATGTCTAGTACACGAACTTGCAACCCGCGAGGAACTGGATTATGAACAAGAACTGAAAGACATATTCTTCACTCTTCTGCTTGAAGTTCACTCACGGATCGAGGGTTTTGACTCGCGCTCCCGGCCTCTAAGTCCCGAGACAAGAGCTGGCGCCAAGGAGGCTGATGGTGACCCTAAGAAGACCTTCCTAAGTGAGACCTGCCCACTCTCTTATGTCATTGCTCCCTCCCTCTTTTCCCCTGACGACCTTTGTACTTGGCATACATAGGTGGGAACTCGGTCTCCGCAAAGACCACCCTGGCCAATGCCGCCCTCGCTGTGCGACTTCGCTGGCGACGCATGAGCCGCAGTATCGAAACTGCTCGCTCAAGCAGCTTATCGGCTGCCGGTGGGCGTCTGATGCGGCGCACTTCTAGCGCCCTGAGCTACCTCCGTCGCCTCACGCAGCCCATTCGAAGTCAGGACGTGACAAGTGCGGTGCAGACGATCACCACTTCCAACTCCACAATCGATTTGCCCTGCCTTTATGAGTATCAGGACTGTGAATGGGCCGAAATGCGGTCCCCCTTTCACCGAGATGGGGAATCCCTGTCTGCATCGGCCACACCCACGTGCAATCTTTCACCCAGGCGTCTACCCTGGTACGAGTCTTCCAGCAGCTCGCTAGCCAGTTCTAAAAAGAGGCGAGCCAAGCGTGGGCACAGTCGTGAGAAGGCTCTGAAGGTGAGCTGCGTGGTTGGGTCGTCAGGTGTTTCAGACTATTGTGAGTGCAGCCCCGAGAGTAACGGCCCTTTAATTCTTCGCATTCTAGTTCTTGAGCACCAGGATTCCCTTTCACCTGTCGGCCACTGGAGATGGGCCCACTGTGGGCCACTTGGAGCTCTTCAATGACTTTCTTCGCTGCATGCTGACTAATAATCCGAACTTGACGCCGCTTCTGACTGACTACATTCTCAACGGTACGTTTATGAAATTATAGACTGACCAACAGGAGACAATAGTTGAGCCTCATTTCATCAGCGCCAACTCTCTTGCCCCTTTCTCTCCCCCCTCCCCACCCCACTTTCGGATGGATACGTCCATTCCAAACATGCTTACCAGAAAGTTGTGCAAGCAAAGCCTAGTTATACGTGGCGGCAGCAATGGCTAACCTCGGCTTGTTCATCTGTAAGAATCAAGTCAACATTCAGCGCAGCTGAATGAAAATCGGAAAGTACGATAGAAACGGGAACGACCATTTCCTGTTTAGTTGCTGTCATCAGTTAGCCTGGGCCATCTGGGACTTGAACCCGCGCCCAGACGATGACAACCAACAGGCTAGGATTCCGGGGCTCAAATGGTTGAGCGTTTTGACTGCGAACGTCCGATGCCCAATTATGGCAGATAAGCTAGAAATAGCCACTTTAGCCCCTGTGCTCCGTTATAGGCGTGCCGCTTCAACGGACTGCGCGGTAGATGCGTTGGACCAGCACGGGGGCCAGGCCAGAGCACGGCAGACGTTATTAGGGGATGCGCACCCATAATAACTTCTACCCAGGGGGAAGTGCGGTGACACGCCTAGGCGCAGGCTTCGCCGCGCCAGCCACCTGCGCCCGATATCGCCTCCGGTCTTCTCGACTCTGTCGTGACGCTGGGTCCAGGCGAGTGGGGGGTAGGAGAGGATTAGTTGCGCAAGGCTATGATAACTATAAAATCATTCACACACAAGGGACCGTGCTGCTATCACCATGTTGTGGGGTACATAGTCGATAACGACGGTCAAACTGTCACGTCATTCATCGGCACGACAAGCTAAGGATTTTTATCGTACGCACTTTTTCTCTTCTGCTTGTCCGGCTCACCGGAAACTTTTTAACTAACCATCGTGTTCTCGTCTCCGATTCAACCTTCACCGGGATATTTTGAATGACGCTTTTTGTCAGTTTTCGCTTCAGTTAGGGTCGTCCTCTGTGTGTGTGAGGAGATCCCTCCCATCCGGACTTGTAATTATAGCTTTTGTTTTTAACTACATCATTATTTGCCATACTAGCTAAGGATCCAAACACGCGTGTTTCACCGATCTTGTGCCTCTGCCTGACTCCGCTGCTAGGGGTTCGGCTCATCACTGGGTCCCCCAGCCTTCACCGTGCACATGAAATTCAGTTTTCATCCTGTCTTGTTTAATTTCAGCGGCTTTTTAGACTCGGTTTTAGTATTTAACTTCTTGCTCTCTTATGCATCCCATTCAGCAATTAATATGGGACCGATAGTAATAGGATTTTAATGGAAAGGGCTAAATGAAGTTAAGAATGCCAAATAAATCCTCATCCTACCCATTGTTTTCGTTAGGATTAGCATTCGTTGTCGGGTTAGTAAGTTCGCACAATAGTTGGTTGCCCCGACAAGTGTACAGATTACGAGATCCGGTGGCTTTGCCTCATGCCGACCATTATGCACGATATCATTTCTAGCTGACCTGACCCACTTTCATACGGACCCTTGAGGGAAATAAGAATGAGGCCCGCTCAGTGCGATCTTTCTTTTTCAAAGTAAAACGGATGCGTTTTGGGACTACTGCGGCGTCCTAATAGTCACCGCTTGGAAAGTTGCCATTTGACCCGATACTTCGGTCCTCCTACGGCCAAGAAAACATTATCTGACCCTTCTAACCAGGCATCAAATTCTAACCCTAACGAGCACAATGGATAGAGTTAAGGTTACATTGGCATGCATTACGGTCGCGTATTACTCGCTGACCTATCCACTGTTCCCTGAGTTGGGTCACATATTACGTTCTCGCCTTAATTTCAATTGGGACGACCACTGATTGGCAGACACTTGTTTTGCCCACCGCTGGGCCTTGTATAACCCATTCGACGTTTCGGGTTGCGTTTAACGCGATATCTCCGCATTCTGGTCTTCTACTCATGTGTGTGTGAATGCATTTTCTTATAGACCTGCACTACTCCCCATGCTCGTGATGTTCCATTACCAAGGCAGTCGAAGTGACTAGATTGGTGGCCCACACTGTAAATGCATCTGTACCTACGCTTATTGCACGCCTATTGACTCTGAATTCTGTGGCATGCAGTTTTCAGTGTTGTTGTGTCAGATCTCATACGATTGGGATTGCTGAAACGTGGACATTAAGAATGACATTTGCGTGTTAGCTCTTAGTAGGGTGGTCTTGCCAACATCGCTGTGTTTGAGGTGACCAACAGGTCCGGTCTGATCCCTAAGCGCGAAAGAGGAGTGGTTCATACTGGATGACTTAGTGGAGTTGCGAATTACTCCAATCCGGCGTGCTTATAGCTCGTCCCTCGCCGGTATTCAGTCCGCCGAAAATGACTTTCATTTTTACAGCAGCTTCCACCATCCTGAGCAATTTGACTACGGGGTTCCGTTGGTCGTGTAAGCTCTTAGAGGTGAAATTGTATCGTCGTATTTCTTCTTTCTTATAACTAAGAACATCCACCTTCCGGATTTAGTTCCCATTTGCAGAAGTAGTGAATATGTTGAGCATACTGTCACGCGTGTAGGTACAATTCGCAAGAGCATGGAGTCCGGCTAGATCAGGCATAATCAAAGGTTTAGCCGGCGAAAACAAAAGCCTTGCAACTTCATCGCGAGCACCGAAGAACGTTGTTCATGAGGGGGAGGGAGGGGCCACGACCATGACATGTGTGATCTCGTTTCTAAGGAAGTAAATGTGTGCACTACATACACCACTGCTGATTGAATCAAGCAAGCGAGTTCCAGGAAGCAGTCAGGATGAAGTTTCTATCGCTTCTCGTTTCAGTGATTCCATCGTCTACTTCTAGACGTACACACATGCACATGCTCTTGACGTTCTGTTGACAAGACGGAACCAAAGGAGTACAGAACCTGGTAATCTACGAAGATTAGATAATAAAACGACTTTCTGCCCCCCCACCCCCCCCCCTCCTGTGGATCAAGCCGGTTCGTATGCCAACAGAGCTACTATAGTAGCCTCTGTCGAGCTTAAAAGCTGATCGCGCCTGAATTCAAAGCGAACACTTAACGCATAAAGCCTCCTATCAAAAATAAATGAACTGCAAATCTGACTTTGTAACCTGCACACAGAGGCTATCTCAATAACAAGCCTGGTTGTTGGAACAGATTGACGCCATGGAGTTCGCACTTCCTGGGAATACACTTTATTATCTTTTCCGGCCCAACCGCTTGATCTGCCGTGCGGATTTCGATCAGATGAAGAATAACCTTTGTCCTACTGATTGGGAATCCATATTCTCCGATTATATCGACGAGGCTTAGGGCCACTTCAAAGAGATAGTCCGCAACCTCATTTCTAACCACTTTCCAATCATCCGAAGAAGGCTAACAGACCTCGCTTGTTGACTAAATCCTTAAAGTAGGAAGTGAACTATGGAAAAGATCTCTCATTGATGGACACTGGGGTCCCTCAACAGTTACAATTTGCAGACAAACCAGGTCAAAAGTCTCATCGGCAGAGATCGACGGGTCTTCGAATAGGATCTGTTGAACCGTGCAATAGTTAATCCAAAAGTCCTTTACAGGTACATTAAGTAGACCGCGCGGAACAAAGATCCAGTCGCTATTGCGAACTGTCGAAGGTGCGGTTGAACATCTTTATAAGTTCTTGTTGTCCGTCGTGACAACAGGACCTGAATTTTCCCACCCAATTACGAAGTTGAGGTAATCTCTTTTCATCCTCACCGAAGAAATCATTCAAAAGGAATTTCGAAACTTGAAAGATCCAACCTCATCAGGCTTCGTTGCAATCCTGGCTAAGCTGTTAAAAGAGATAGCTTCTGAACTGACCAAACCACTAGCCTTACTATTCTAAGCGTCATTCGCCACTGCGTACCTATCCTCCGATTGGAAGTCCGCAACCATCACTCCGCTATTCGAGGATTTATGTCGAACGTCTGCGAATATATGCACGCGGGTGAGTCTTACCTCCATGTACTGCAAAATCATGGAGAAAATCATTACAAAAGCGTTGATGCAGTTCCCCGAGCAGAATAACCTCCTTCCCACTGCTCAACACGGATTTTGAAATGGTAGGTCCTGTCTTACGAATCTGCTCTCCTCACTTGAACAATGAACCACAGCATGCGACGAAGGCAAAATGGTGCACGTTATCTACGTCGGCTTCAACAAGGCCTTCGACAGCGTTTCTCTATAACGTCTCCTGCATAAACTGCACAGTCGAGGAGTCCCTGGAAGCCTCCTTTGTACAGACGATCCCGAAGAGTACAAGTCGGATGCCAGCAGTCCTCAGAGGTAGCCGTGGTGAGGGCCGTCTTGCAGGGAACAGTTTTAGCCCCCACGTTATTCCTTGTTTTCATCAGTGAACACGTCAGTGACCTAGACGGTGATGTCCTCCTGTTCGCTCGCAACAAAAAACTGCGGAAATTTGTGGACAATACGGCAAACGAGGACCATCTGCAACTGAATGTGAACAGGATCGAGGACTGGTCAAAGTGCTGGCTTATGCCCCTCAGTGTTAGTAAGTGCGACTTTTCAAATTGGCAGCTGTGGAGCCCCCAGCCCGAGAATTTATTTTCTAAACGGCACAACAATGCAACCAGTTGACAGTCAGAACTCATCAGGCGAGCCTTTATGGGGTTTGACAAAGACAATTTCTCAAAAACATTTGGAAGTCTCGTGCAGCAGCACGTCATACAGGCATGAAGTCATTGGATTTTCAAGGATGGTACCGTCTTAGAGAAGGTCCAGAGGCGGATGAAACAAATGACCAAAGGCGTGCGAACACTACCCTATGAAAACAGACGGTCAACCCTCAACCTATTACTAATTTCCTACAATCAACTACGAGGCGATCTCATATTTTCCTTTCGCATTATGAATGGCCTGAACTGTTACTCTGTTCCCAATGGTTTTTCCATTCAGGCTAACACGCCCACTTTGTACGGTCACCCCTGAAACTACACGCAGTTAAAGCAAGGATCGATAGACGCACGTTTTTTCTTCAGTAGTATGGTGGTTGCAGCGTGGAATTCTCTGCCCGTGGATGTTGTTCTTTCCACCGAGGTGAATTCCTTTAAGTGCAAACTCGACGCGTAGCAGGCTTCTCACATTCCACTCGAAATCGCATGTACACATACTACTCACCATGGGTTAGTAGGCATTATGTATATTATTGTAGACCAGCTGACGCCGCTTGCTTTTCTCTTCATTATGTAAACAATGGTGCCCCTTTAACGGGCCGCGTGGTAAATTCGCTGTACCAACATGGGGGCCAAATGAGGGCGCGGCAGGTATTATTATTCTGGGATGCGGTCCCATAAAAAATGCCGAACATGGGGTTGTGCGTGCCCAACATGGGCACGCATAGGTGCAGGCTCATGCCGCACCCCACTCTCCAACTCCGTTGGTGATACTTCATCTACACCCGAATCCGCCTCTGGTCTTTTTGATTATGTCTTGACACTGGGCACAGGCGATTTAGGGAAGAGAGAGTGCGGTAAATGCAGTGCAAATCTACTGTCACTTAAAACTAATTTGCGCACGTCTCCGTCCCGGCACCACCCTTCCGTGGAGCATACGGTGGACATCGTCGGACTACGAAGGTTGAACTGACGTGTGTGTGTTTGTGGTTGATGGTCGTGATACTTGTCATCTGGTGTAGGAGCCTACTTTCGCTGGGAAGCTAAAAGTCTCACTTTAGGCCTCAACTTTGGTGAATATAAAAATTCTCAGAACGATGTAGCAAGTGATACCATGTG
Source organism: Schistocephalus solidus (assembly GCA_017591395.1). Lineage (NCBI taxonomy): Eukaryota > Metazoa > Platyhelminthes > Cestoda > Diphyllobothriidea > Diphyllobothriidae > Schistocephalus > Schistocephalus solidus. The sequence continues at coordinate 11,115 of WEDG01001661.1, forward strand.
TGTGCAAATCAGAGTGTACGTTCTGTAATCACCCCCTTTTGTCTCTTTTAGTGTACGCGCCAGGAGATAAATCAACGCCAAAATTGATCATTTGATTATACTAAAAAATCGGATCACTCGTTACTGACCATCACGCATTTCGGACACTCTCCTACTCTATCTCTCGACGTGCGATTGCTGTCCTCTTCACAGCGATAATCTCTGTTTTTTGTTGCAGTTACACTTTTATGTTACTCCGAAAAAGTTGCATTTACTCGAGGACCTTGCTATGTGACCGCCATGACCATTGTTTTTTTCCGGCGTTTCTCACTATTTTTTTCTGATTTGTGCTTCAATCCTCCTTTTATGTGCTTATGTTTATTCTCTACTCATTTGAATCAATACTGGCCCGTCTATATTCGTTCTTAAATGGGCTTCAATTTTTAGCGTGGAGCATTGTTCGAAAATGGTGTATGTCTAAAAGGCAGGTGAGACCAATAGTAACAAGTGATTATCAATCACTAATACCCAGACGAGGTGAAGGAAAAGAACTCGAATTATCCCAATTGTTTTTTTATTCTCGCTTGAATTCAAGTGCCGCGCGCTTTTTCTCCGGTCCGTTATGAACGTCCAGTTCGCGCGTCTCGGACTCGGTCAGGCCGACCAGATGGCCTTCCTAAAAAGGAAGAAGGAATTGTGGACATAACTGAGTGCATATTTGGTTTAGATGACCACATTCCTTGCTGCAGTTTTTTCGGATATGTGTTCCCTTGTTTTGAACCTTGTGCTTGTCATGGATCAGTGACCAAATACCCACTGCTTGTTCTGGAAATCGGCGGTTTGCGCCCACTAATTGTTGTGTGCATAAAAAGCTGATTTTTGTTACTCGAACTGAGAATGTTCATTCGGGGCAACCCTCGTCAACGTTTTTATGGTTAACCTAGAGATTTTCGTTGAAATTGAGCCAGACGGCGTACGATAATTGTCTTTTGATTTCCTCAAAAATGAATCGTTAACTTGAGGAAAATGAGTCTGCATTGGTCTTTATAGGTGCATACTACAAGTTGATATGAATATTTGAATCGAATGCTATCAGCGTACTGCGTACTATTCATTAAAATTCCAAAAGACAGTTACCTGGTGCACCATTTTGACAGCTTAGCACAGGCTTTTAGCTAGTGTCTGTGTTGTCTATATTGTGTATCAGGTAAACCCTATATATAATTCAGATTGTTAGTGTTGGCGGATGAGCCAAAGGTCCATCCACTGTCATGAATAACTTGCGTCTCAGTATTAAACCCAATGGGAAGAAACAGGACGACAAAATGTCTTTGATGAGCTTTCATATGCGTCGACTTGAAGAGGTGGAAGCACACCGGCCGGACCACCTAAGAACGTTGGCTCCAGATTACCGCTCCCTGACTTCATTTTCACCAGGTTGAATATCGTCCTTCGGTCACCTGCGTTCCCAATTGGCTGTGTTTGCCACCGGTTCGGGTTTACTATCCCTTACACCGATTCGGGGGCACCGATTCCCTTGCCCTTCGCCCATGGGATAGCTTTTTCGTTCCCTTTAAATCCTGCGGGTTCTACTTAGTCAATTTATAGTCGGTAATTAGCTTGTAATTACCCCCTATCTTTTTTGTTTGTTTTTCCCAGGTTTTCTGCTTCCTCGTTCTGCCCTATTCCCATAAAACCCCTTTTACCACGGTTCCCGTAAGACAGGAGGCCTTTCTTGCAATGTTCTCAGAGAGTCCGGCTATTGTGCTTACATCCTTGAAGGTGCTAGTATTTACGTCTCGCATGCTGGTCAAGTGTAGGCTGTGACCAGGTGGAATATAATGTAATTTGCATGGCACGGAGACCTAGGCTGTGTAAGCTGGAAGCCGTGATGCAGCCTCCATCCTTTTGCTGTTGTATTAAAACCATGGTCAGGTGTCTGTTGTGAACCAAGGAAGGTGGTGATACGCTTAGGTGTAGATTTCGCCGTACCCGCCACCTGCACCCGATACCGCCTCCAGGCAGAGACCGGGCAGGGGCAAGTGAGAGAAGAGAGAGTGTGGTAGATGCAGCGCAAGTCAGCGTGCTGTGAAGCACGCGGTGAATAGCATAGAACCCGATGGTCCAGTAGGGGACCTAATTCACGTTGTGTGAGTAGTTTAGCGTACATTTGGTGGATTGGAGGCTCGGGAAGCCTTTTACTAAAGAACACTTCATGTTCCTTCTTATGTATTGAACGAAAACAGGCAGGATTTTGGTAAAATCAGAGGTTGCTGGACATCCAAAAAGTTTCCTATGCTGTTTAATATCACAGAGTAAAGTCCATGGGTTTTTGTGCATTCTGTTATCAAAGACAATTAATGCAAACAAGAAAGGTTTCAAATAAATTCCTTCTGGAACCGGAAATTTCAGTGTTAATTCAGTTGAAGGGCATTGTTTTCCAAAAGCAAGCAAAGAATTCAGCTTTAAAAATTATTTTGTGCAAATCACTGGCGCTTTTTGCTACAAAACGCAGGAATAAACTTGTTTACCAGTATTTTTGTTTTACTACGGTGAAATTGAAGACCGTTAACAAAACACGTACATGGGATATAGAAACACCTATGTTAACTTGGAAGTATGCGATAAGATACTTTTTTGTATAGTATGGTTTTCGCTAATTCGGAATTTAGAAACTTTATGGGCAGAAGATTAACCGTTTTGCAAAATCTCAGTGTATATTCGGATACTCTGTTGTGTATTTGCAGTCTTAGAACAGGGCAATAAAGTAAGCAAACGTGGTAAAAAACGCTCCAATATAAAGCGAAAAGTGCGTTCGTTCATTTTCAGCTGAAAATGTATCACTTATTTTAAGGATGTCAAAAAACCGTTAAAACTTCCCCATTTTCACCTTGACCTATCCTTGGGAAAGGGTAAAGGCCGCTCTTTTTAAACGGGTAACTTATTATAAAACATGTTTTAATTGATCTTCGGCATATTAATTATCAACTTTTGTTGTGGCTGTTCATTTTTCTCTGTAATGAGTTCTCATGTTTTGGGTGAATCTACAAATATGATGTGAATGGCCACCTCCATTAGAAGGAATATGCAAAATTTCACTACTTATTGAATGCTTATAACAAATATATTATTTTGAAGGTTTTGATAAACACATCGAACAGGATCTAAATTTATTGCCAATTGATTCAAAACAGTGAAAATCGTGAAATAGTCACCGGTATTTCAAGGATGATCTGAAACTACTTGCAATCCAATACCAGAAATAACAATAAAGAAAAGTGACGAAGAGATAGTTCTGTTAATAAGAGACAAAATTCTTTGGGAATACATAAACTTTAATGCGTAAATTTTCGAAACTGGTCCCCAGCTCGTTGTCAGACTTTGGGATTTGTAAAGGAACAATTAACTAATTAACTATGTCCTACAGTGGATTCTAAAATTGGGCGATATTTGCTCCAATACGTGTAAAGCGTATTTTGTCATCCCGTCATGGTTGGTTGTGCGCGTTTGAAGCTGTCTGCGAATTTTATATGTGGCATCCAAATCGACATGCCGATTGATGCATGCCTCATCTGAGTGGATTGCTTCCAGGGAGTCGCAGCCTTTTCTGATTGGGCAGGTGCCCACAATCCGAGTGTTCTGCCACGCAAATTTTCGCCCGGTGTTTAAGGTGAGCATGGTTACCTGGGATTTATGGTCTCGTCTTGTTACCGCTAATTGATGTTCGTGTATGCGGGTTGAGACGGATTTCCCAGTTTACCCACAATAAACGGCATCACAACTGGAACAGGGGATTTTGTAGACAACAACTTTTCTATCAATGTATGCAACCCTGTCCTTAGGGTGTAGAAGCTGTGAGCGTAAGGTAGATGTTGGGTAATGTGCTACTTGTATCTGGTTTTTTCTCATCTTTCTTTCGACAAGCTGAAAGACATCGATGTACGAAGTCACGCGGGTATCCATTTTTGGAGAAGGTATTTAATTACTGCCTGATAACTTTCTTCATCAGAGCAGTGTGTTTTGTCTCGATTTAGGAGACTGTAGAAGAACTCCTTGTGTGAGAGAAGGGGTAGTTACTCGCTAAGCGTAGAATGACCTCAGAATATGTTCCATTGCCATTAACTGATGTGTGGAAGGATCCATCAGTTATTTGACGTACGAGGACAACCAGAAATGGGAGGTATGCCTACGCTATCACTGGAAAATTCTATTTAACTTTATTCGTGTATTTACAGTTATTTTTCACGTTTTCAAAATTTGCTGCTTTTTTAAAAAAAGCTGGTTTTTTTCAACAAAGGAATATAACTTTTTCCTATTTCCTTTAAGTTTTGAGGTCGCTTAAGCTTGTTCATTAATATTTCAAAGCTTGCTTGCATGCCGGTTTGCGAACGAGTATCAATCGTTCGTTAAGTTTGACATTTTGCATGTGTTAGGTCACACACTGCAAATCTCGTTAATTTTGATTCAATATGGATTAGTTGAAACCTTAGTTTCACACACTTCGGAAAAGCCAGGAAGGACTGCTTTAATGCAACCCTGGCTTCGATGTTTGGCTTGATTTACTCCGAAGTGTAAAAGTCCACCTGCCACCTCTTCAACTTCTAGAGAAAACTTTGGTTGTGTATAAAACTCGAGTTCATGGCGCGTTTCATAGATTCTAATAGGTAAGTTTGCTCGATGCCTTCTTACGACGCATCTTCAGCTAAAATGGCCTTCTGGAATTCCTGGTGTTGAAATGGCGTCCTGAAATGATGCGCGTTCTCTACGAGCGGCAACACAAAGGTCACAAGCCAGTGAAAACATATAAGGATAGATGAGCTATTACTGTGGCAAAAAAGCGTGCATGTAACTCAGTTAACGGTCGCTGCAAGCGCCTTTGCCAGAAAAGTGACAGCCGCAGTGCATCCGCTCAAGACTTCGCTCAGCTGCGGCCAATTGGTGAAGAGAGAAATATCGATTGGCGTCACTGCTTTGGCGGACGTTGTCACCTCCACGTAGGCAATGCTTAACAGGCGAAGGCTACATGATTCCTCGGAGGCGATGGTGATCGCAGTAGTAACCTGAAAAAGTGGTTTCGGATAGTGGTTCCGAGTTTACTCATTCAACGTTCAGGGAGTTCTACCGTCAGCACAACATCCAACATTAGCCCCTCTCCGACCTACCACATTCAATCCAGCGGTCAGATGGGGCATTTTGCTGACCCATTCGGGAGAGCTATCTTGAAAGTTCGTATGGACGAAACCACAGAAAAGGCGTTCCTATTTTTAGTACTGTGAAGCTGGAGTCCCCTGATGGCGTTTTTCCTGTCGAAGCGTTGATGACCGCTAGTTCATGGGGGGTGTGCAATCCACGTGGACAAATTCATTCCAGCAAGAGTCGCTCGGCGGAACATCTGTCTTCGTTCGTGACTATCAAATTGGTTTTCCGGAGGGGCAGTTCATCAAGCTAGTATGTTATTCGAAGTCCATGCTAGCGATGACATCTGAGTTCGTCCCCACCAGCAGATCCGAAGGCGACATTTTAGTAATACAGTCGAACCTGCATCACTTTCAGCATTTCCTCTCGATATCTAGCTGGGCTTTTTTGGTCATTCCGGCAGATCAGCCGGTATCCGAACCAATCGATGTAACTCCTTCAGATGAACCGTTTTCGGTATCGATTGCTGCCCTGCGTGACCTCAGGTCCTTAACGGTTCTCAACACGCTGATCAAACAGGGTGTGGCCTTTGATTTTAATCCACCCCAGATGCGGTACTGAGGTACGTCAATCGGAGGTGTTTTGGATGCCCATAATCCCTAGGAGAGCCAGTCTCACATGCGCGCCTTCCTGTCACGTGCTTATGATATGCGGTGGCTCGCCATTGGCTGCGGCTACAATTCTCCCCTATAACCTGATTGGTCAGCTCTTCGGAAACATTCATCTTAAAGCGAATTGGACAGCATACTAGCCACCCCGAACTGGATGCTGGTATCACACGCAGTGATCCAGTGAGGCTGACTTACAGGTTTCGGCAAGGATCTAATATGTGGGACCACTTGCTAAACTCACCGACAATACGCGACCGACGGTGATAGAGGCCTTTGCGGGTGGGTCAAAAGACATCAGCCGTTAGAAAAGTCTAGAGCAAAAAATAACGTGTAAAAGCAATACCAATGGAAGTTTTGTTTAAATATTCCCATTTAATTACGGAAGATAACGCGAAACTCAACAAACGGTGTGAGCAAAAAAACTACAACTGTAGTAAACGAACCGTTAGCGGTGGATAAGCAACTAAACTCTGAAGACTGTAATCAATCATAAAGGATACAGATATTGTGCAAAACACAGAAAACCGGAGTGTAGCCAATGGATACTTCACGAAACGCTAACAGAATGCCGTAGGACACAAGGGAATGGCAGTGAAGGCGTTGACTAAATAAAGGAAACGGAGAAGAAAATTCTCCGAAGGAAAAGTTCAATTTTAAGGCGTAAAGTAAGGTAAAATGAAAACTAAAACTAGAAATACTTAGTGTATACTTCGTTAAAGGTTATGAAGTCCGTTTCATTTACCCATTCTTTTTCTAAACATTCTGAAAGCCCACCTGCAAACCAAAGGCAATACCGACAGACCATGCCACATGAAGAGAAAAAAATCCTGCAGACTGTGAACTTACTTCCATTCAGTGAATAATACCAGCTGTAAAAGCTGCTGCCAACGAGCCTGGAATGTCGTTGCAGCAGAATGACCAATCAGCAGAAAGTGCGACAGCAGACGGATATTTTTCTATGCAGATGCAGCCGGTTTAGGCGAGCTAAGGAACTGCGCAGCTTAACCCTGCTTGAAAACTGTCGTGCGCCGCCATGTAAAAACTGTAATCTGCAAAAGACTATTTGTAAAACAGTCTGTCCACACTCCTCCCCCATTTTCGATGCGTTATTTACGTAAATATTGCTCTACCATTAAACGAAAACCGCTCTTTTTGCCTAAGCTAAGTGAAGGTCGAAGTACACGCGAGACGACAGGCAAGGCAAAAGTTAAACACCGTTAATGCAAACTCCATGTCGCGAGCATGGGATAGGTAGAAGAATCCGCCAGGACGCCGTGGCACAAAATGCACATTTCGTTATTTTTAAGGTCAGCACCAGATGTCACGCAAATCTGTAAGGGAAAGAGACACGGAAATCTGAATTAAGAAGGACGCACAAACGCAGGATGTGGGGGCGAAGTTAGCGAGCAGGAAGCAATGAAAGAGCCAAGTCTGCGATAAACGGTAACTACTGTTCCCGGCCATAATGCAAAACAAGCTGCAACATCGGCAGGTGGATTTTAGTCATTTGCGGTATGAACTAAAAGAAGTGAAATTTAAGAATGCACATAGATGAAGAAAACACGAAAGGACCTTGCAACCATTAAAGGGATAAAATGCATAACAGCAACCAGAACACTTAAATGTGGAATGCGAGCGTAGGAAAATGGTGGCAGTAGAAACGTCAGTGCTAATCAGGCCCAAAGTTTAGAGGTGCATGGTAGACTGGGCAATAACCGGGCGTTATCGAAAGTCTAAAGAGGCCGCATGAGGCAGCCGTATCAACGCTCCTCCACAGGCGAATGGAAAAACGCAAATCGTACACCAACCCAGTGCGATGATGTGTATGAAAACTGTAATGAGACGTAGACCCCAGAAGACAGGATTGCAAAGTATGGTAACATTTTAAAAAACCTTACGAAAGCTCATATGTTAATGCTTAGACAGCTATCAGAACACCAAGTACGCAATTTTGACGGTATAACAAACGAAAAGTAGCTAGCAGCCAACAAACAAAGCCATGCTTAAAGAAATCGAGTAGGATTTTTTTTTGAAGGCTTTCGCAAAGCAGCTAATCAATCGTCAGGACAACAGTAAATTTCACGTGAACGCAGCAAACAGATTCTCTACTCAAGTCGAGAATTTATAAATGGAAGCTGGTAACACTAACACTAGTCCTAAGATCCAAACCGCAAGTCTTAGGTATACTCTCAAATTGCAATCTCGAAGAGTAAACTTAATCTTTATATAAATATTAATCCTTATATGCCACCCGTTCATAACCTAAATCCTGACGTCAACTCACGACACTAACTTGACCCCTAACCGTAAACTTAAACCTAGCTCAATCCCTAACATATAATCTAACCGTTAATCTTTTTAACCCCAAACCAACCCTACCCTTAAACTAACCCAAACCACAACCCTAACCTTAGACACAACGCCTAACCCTAACCATAAAACTAATCCTTATCTTCAACCAAACCCCAAATACTAAACACAACCATAGCTCTGAACCTAAACCCAAACACTAACTCAAATCTTAATCCTCACTCTAAGCCAAAACCTAAAGCTAATTGTAAATTAAACCCTAAGTCTATCTCGAACTCATACCCTTACCCTTGCTTTAGTTCTAAAACCGACAGAACGTGACCTCGACCGCAATACACTCGCAAACTGAAACAGCATATGTAAATCCTAACCTAATGACCTAAGCCTTACTCAGTACCCTGACGCTAACTCGAAACGCCAATTCTAAACTCAAACCCTAGGTTCTCACCCCAAACTCCAGTCTTAAACCCGTACAACTGTCCTTAACCCATCTGATCGACCGGAAGGTAGCCCGTTTATATCCCTAGGATCCCCTTCAAAACCTTAACAGCATACCTTAAACCACCAACAGCAAACCCATAGTAAGACGGACAATAACCCGAAAGCCGACTGAACTGATTTAAATTTCGGTATAATATGCCTACTTACATTATATATGTAGACAAATACCATTTATAAAAACTTGTCCCACACTACATCCTTTCCTGGTTTCAATAGACTATCGTGGTTAATCATATTTTGCTTCTCTGTCGTGTTGGGGCTTGGGACAACAGTCGAACATGCACAGAGTTCGCATTTTTTGAGTACCAAGCTGGGTGGCAACAACTCTATTCGCCATATACGTCCATTACAGTGACTTTGACGGGATCTAGCTTCGGAGCCTCATCCAAACTGAAAGCGACTCGAGCAATGGTTGAACCACGGGCTCTTGCCATTCAATGATTCGGCGGAATCGAATGTTTGAATCGTCTTACTGACATATTTTTGCATGGCGTGGATGCTCAGAAGGACTTGGATGTGCGGATCATGACTTCACCTAAGCCATCACTTAGATGCTCAAAAGAACCTACCTTTCTCCCCGACGACCCTCTAACGAGTACTTATAACGCCGACACGCACGTCAACTAACGCATAACTGCAAAGGCAGTTAGAAGAGGTGGTGGATAGCAAACAAAACAAAAACCACAATACACCAACATACCACTAGAAGAGAATGACCACACAGATGTGGGTCCAGTCACGCCATACTACTAGACAGTAGTATAATTAGTGCAGCGACGCCTCAAACAGATCAACCAGTCGCACAAAGTATTAACCAGGCAACACAGACAAACGTCAAAACATCCATCTCAGGTCCTACAGATCCAGAAGGAAACACAGTTAGTCCTTCTGCTTAAAAAATATTAATAATTACACTATAGCAATCAAAAGGCTTAAAGTACCAAGACAGAGAACGCTGAGTACTCCGAATTTTCATCAGAAACACTTACCAAAACGAACAAGCACGTGTAAAAGGACTTTTGACCTTCAAGCTCCATCAACATGGCACAACAGTAAACCAAAGCCATATGACCCTCCAAACATCTTTCCACCTATTGACAATCTAATTAGCTACCATAAACTTTTACAAGTGGAATCCTATTAGGATACGATTGTCTCCTATCCAACCCACCTCCTCAACGTACGTCTTACCCACATACCAAAATCTCACCATTCACTTCAACATATTTTCCAACAATCAAGGAATTCCCCGTCTGTTCCCATCGAACAATCAAACTACCTTGGAAAATTATTTTTTTCCACCACAGCCTGTGACTCCAATAGCAAACGTCCTAAACACAACTCGAAGCAATGTGTCATCGACAGTTCATAAAGTGTTCCAACTCAGGACTGGTGTTGATATTTGTAACCTCACTATAATTTTTATTCCAGGAATATAGGCAAGTTAATAAAAAATGCATTGCTGTGTGTTATAAATTATAGTTTCTATCGAGAGGACTGCTTAAATAAACGAGGCGGAGAATGGAAGCGAAGATGTACATCCCAGTTTCTTGTTGAAAAGAAGACGAAGGTACGATCACAGGGATGGAAATTTGATTGAAGAAGGACGGACGCTGCGACCACGCCGTGGGACCCCGGTGAGTCAGGCGACGTGGGCCAGACCTTATTAAGGACTTATACCCCCTTCTCCCCCCCCCACTTCCGCGGTATGTTGCACTCCAGCAGTCTCTGAGAATGAACTCCCGTTCAAGATTGAAAGCTCAATCCAATGAAATTTCCATCTCAGTGATCTTAACTTCGTCTTCGAGGCGGATAAGCACCTCAATTAGTCGTAACCGTGGATGGGCACCGAAAACGGCGATCCAACTACTGGCAAAAGCCTTTACGATGGTGTCTGCCTCCATGTTTGGCAAAGGAATGCCTTCAGCCCAGAGGGTGTAGCGTTCGACGCATGTAAGGCGGTGGAGGCAAGTGGCATACGACATCGAGAGGCACATGGCTGAACCGTGCGTCGGTGCTGGGGAAGGTGCCGGGTGGGGACTTGTTGTGGTACCGCCCCTTGTTCCGCTGACAACTCAGACACGACCGTACCCAAGCTTTGACGTCCTTGTTAATGCCAGGCCAGACGAACCTTTCCGCGAGGAGATTTTGTGAGGCTCGGATCCCAGGGTGAGAGAGTCCATCGAGAGTGTGAATCAGCTCGACGCATCAAGGCGGGTACGAAAGGGCGATGAAAAGGAGTCGACACATCACAGAGGATGGTGCCCGTCCCGGTGGTGAGTGGAACGTCCGCTAGCTGGAGACAGCTGACTGACTCGTTGCCCGGACAACTGACTCGTCATTGGTCAGCCGCCATAGTAACAAGGTGAGAGTTGTATAGCAGAGTGGGAGGGTCTGGAAAGCATGTCGGCCACCTCATTCTTCGTGCCATTAATTTGGCGGATATCGGTGATAAATTGTGAGATGTATTCCAGGTGGGAAATCTCTCTCGGGTTGTACTTGTCGGAGTAGGACCGAGAAGCAAAGATCAGTGGTTTGTGGTCCGTGAAAATGGTGAAGTCCCGACCTTCAAGGAAATGTCGCAAATGCTTCACAGCCAGGTAAAAAGCGAGAAGTTTACGACCAAATGTACTGTAGCGCGTCTCCGCCGGCAAAACGTTTCTTGGAGGAAAAGGCTAACGGTTGAGACGAACCCAAAAGGTGTTGTTGCAAAACTGCACCTACGGCTACGGTCGAAGCATCTACCATCAGGGACAGCTGAGCTTCTGGAGCGGAATGCATGAGCAAGATGGCGTCGGCAAGGGAAACCTTAACTTTTTCGAAAGTGGTCAGTGCCTCACCAGTAAGCTCGAGGGGACCCTTGGGACTGGACAGCATGTTGGCGAGCGGTAGAATGAGGTCAGCACAGTTCGGGAGGAACCGGCGGTAAAAATTAACAATGCCTAGGAAACGTTGCAACTGACGTTTGGAATTTGGTGGAGGAAACTAATGAATGGCATCTACTTTGGAGGGCAGAAGACTCAAACCATCAGTGTCAACATGATGGCCAAGAAATTCGAGCGAAGGCACACCAAAAGCGCACTTGGAGGGGTTGATGATGACGCCATACTTTTCGAGGCAGTCAAACACCAAGGCAAAGATGTCCCTTATGCTCTTCGGCCTTCCGAATAGCCACAAAGAAGTCATCTATGTAGGCATACACAAAAGGCAGTCCAAGCAAGACACGGTCGATGAACCTCTGAAAACTTTGGGCAGCATTACAAAGGCCAAATGGCATGCGGATGAAATCAAACAGTCCGAACGGTGTAGTAACAGCAGTTTTGGGGATGTCTTCAGGGGCGACAGGAATCTGATGGAATGCGCGTACCAGGTCAATCTTCGAGAAAACCCCATAATAGGCGGGTCCCAATTTAAAAGCTAGTGTTTTTGCTACTTAAAAGCTTACAGTAGGTTGTCTTGTAAAGATAAAGTTCACCGGGCTGACCATGGGACAATAGGGCCAATTATTTACAGACCTTTCATTTCATTGGATGCCTACCGTATCTTTTTCATTTTGCGCTGGTTATTTTCACCTCACTTAAACTTTATGTTTATTTATAAATTTCTTTTTTAATTTTCTTTCACTTTTTCGTGCTTTTTTGTTATTCTTTTGCTCCACCCATAAAACCCCTATTATCAGGGTTCCCGTAAGACAGGCTCTCGGGTTTAATCATTTTATCTGGGACCCACCACCTGGTTGGACCTGAGTGAAAACTAGACTCGATGCGAAGGAAGTAATGTTCAGGTGCATTTAGCTGAAAATGGGGTAAGGGGAGACACCGCATTAGTAGCGTCGTCCATGATAACTGCGGTAGTGCGAGGATAAGAGTGAAAGTGCACGCGGGGAAAGTACCAATAAGGCACTACGCAATGTTTGGCTGGCTCTTGTCGGTGAGGGAAAGCGCGTAAAAAAGTCAGCGCGCGTTCACTTTCAGGTCACCACTTTACCAAGCAACTACAATTGATAATACGAGCCCACGCTAAGAAAGAAGAGACAAGCCACGCCAAAGGTTACGATACGACGGAATCATCTGACGATGCTGCTCAGTGAAGAACAAAACAATAGGGGAAAAATCAGTTAATTTCACCGAACCGAAAACCAGTTGGAGTGTGGCGCGTTACAGTTAATAAATGCCAAACTCTAACAAATGTAAGTAAATGCGAGTTAAGTTAATTTGTAACAAGTGGAATAACTGTAAAAAGTTGTGTACAAAATAAAATATGGCAAAGGGCTATAGCAACATCTTAGTGCATAGCGAATATGAAGCATGGAAAAATACTTATGAAACAGTCTCCTAAATTCTCGATTGTCCTTTCTCAGAGTCATCAAAAGCTGCTCGGAAACGCTGAAGTAACTAAAAGCTAAATCGAATATGTATTACGACAAGAGGGCAGTTTTCGCTTGAAATCGGGTAGCCTATTCGATAACCGTATATCGATTGGAAGGTTATTCCGAAGAAGGTTACAGCTGGGAGGAAAGAACTGAGAGCGTTGAGAAGTAAAAGATATGGTACGATTGGCTAAAGAAGAGAGAATGGTTATTCTCCACAAATGGGAGTCACGATAAGAAGCCACGGAAGGTTATCTCTTTTTCTAATGTCCAAAAAATAATGCATTCAGGAAATTGTTGTGGGCCACACAAAGTCCAAAAAATATTTTGGAGCTATCAAGAACAGGTAAATAAGGGCAGGTGCCACGTATAATATGACTTGAAATCCGTGTTAAAATGCACCGTTAGTTTTTTATTTGTTAGCTGCCATAAAGTATGACCTTCAGTAACCTTAGCTGTTCTTTGAAGTTACTCAGATTATGTTAATTAGCTGAAAATTTTCAAAGGATTGAAGGCAGTTGTGATTGGGCAGGGGCAAAGTATGTGATAGTTACAGTAACCCGGAAGGTCTTCATTGTCAAAGGTTGGGTTAGTACTCTGGCATAGAAAAAAATGGAAATGCATTGTTGGTATCGGACTTGAAAATGTCGCCTGGATGTCACCTGGGTCTGATTTCTGTGGCAACAAAGAACTTTCAAGGGCTAAAGATGTGACCTAGAAAATAGAATTCAGAAATTCAAGAACGGTGTCTACACGAACATCTGGGTTCAAAAATGAACTACCCAGTACAGATGAGCTCCGTTTTCCGTACGGATTTCTTTCTTATCGCGAAATCACTGAATGTATTTTTATCCTTACTAACCACGTTACTCACTCAGAAACCCCCCCTTTGAGCAGATCAGCGACAGGCGTACATCATTTTTATCATTAGGAAATGATTGGCTCTTGCGGGTATCAAAGTAACTCACGAGTGGATTACATACGTTTCCTTACCATCACTCGACTATAATCACAGCGTTGTGCAGTTCCAGTAAACTTTGGAAATCCCCTCACGAAGGAGCCTACCAGTGCCGTCGAGTAATATTGCAGTCACGTTTGTGAAGCGAAACATAACTAGGCCCTTGAAATTAGTAAAGGACTCATATTAAATGAAGTTTTTCGGATATATGAAAGGGGCAAAGGTGGGCTGGAAATTGCATGTACTGGAGTTCTTGACGAGCATAAAGTAAATACTTTTAAATATATAAATATTATATAGCTTTATGAAGCCCACGTGCACCCCCGTTCCTGGTATCTGCCCCAACGTCCTAAACCCCAGCAAACGTCATTATAATTTTTCCTCTGTTTCAGAAGGAGCTTAAATCCACAGCAGCCGCACGTAAAAGAATCTGTGAATGTGCAACTAATCATGTGATTTTCAGGGCCGTACTTTGTCATCTGAAAGGCACCTTCGGTAGAAAACGTAACCAAAGTAAGTGTGAGTGTACGATGGATCCTTACCAAACGCCAACACGTGAAAGATCGGTTGTACTAGGGTTGGAAATTAAGACTGGCAGGAGCATTGTGTACGCTGTTTCCATCGTGGTCGAAGGGATCCGCTAAGTAGAAGGGTTGATATATCATTATTAAAACTGGAAATCGGTTTTAACTCAATATGTTACCTCATTGCCTTCTTAACTCTTGTACTGAATCAAGTGAGTGTTATATGAAGGATGGATTTGTGGCTGCAATAGACTAGAAAAATCAGGGCCCTTCGTTCAGCGTGCAGGAGAAAGAAAATGTGTGGGCTAACACTGTCACTGCAAACTTTTACCTACTCTAGCGTTTATCATTTCGTTTAGATGGTGAACTTTATGGGTGGATTTAATTGCCCCGGAGGCTACATCCCATTAAGTCCTCGTGGAATTGCGTTCGGCAGAAAAATCTGCGTCGAAACCGTAGCGAATGGCTCAGATGAATGACAAACACTAGTCTTCCCTCGTCACTAGAAGGATCTGGTTCATGCATAGGAAGACAAAGTAGCTTCAGTTTGCCGCAAAAACTCATACAGATGCACACAATGTAGTCCACGAAATTCCATGGAACTCATAATTGCAAGGCAGTGGTTATTTACTGTTCGCTTAAACAGATCATGCGGTATGCATGATGGCGGGAAGTATTAGTCCGACCAACTCCTTCCATCCGCAAAGTTGAGGGGCTAAATAATGTGCCCCCTAAACTGGCCGCGTGGTCGATGCGCTAGACCAACACACGGAATGGCAGGCATTACTCAGGATGCGCTCCCATAACAAACACGCATAGGTGCGAGCTCACGCCGTACCACTTATGGCACTTCCAATATGTGAACAAGAGTCAAGTGTGGAGGCAGGGAGGGACAGGGGCTTCTCTGGCCGCACCAGAAACCTGCTCCTGGCTCCGTCTCCGGCCTTCTTGACCCTGTTTTGACATCGGGTACAGATGGTTACGGGAAGAGGGAGTTCGGTAGCTGCAGCGCGAGTCTACTATCACTTAAAACTAATCCACGCGCAATTGACCGTCCCCGCACGACCCTGCTGTGGAGCACATAGTGGACATCGTCGGGATACGACGGTCAAGCTGTCTATCTGAATAATTTGTACTACAGACGTTACTACGCCTATGGAGTGGAAAAATTGTTATTAAGGGCTTTATAATAAGTCAAGGGTGCCGAAGTCAATTTCTACATCATAAATATTAAATATATAAAACTACTTTCGGAAAATCAGCAGCGAAATAAAAGGCTGATAATATTGAGGTCACGAAAACCATTTTAAAACGGAAATAAGTATTGATTTGGGAATGGAAACTGCATCGAAATCTTCTGCCAATAAAAGCACTCATTCCAGTGTCTTGGTAAATATTTGCCGTGTAATAAACCGTGCGTTTGCGGTTAAAAGAATGATGAAAATTTTTCCTGATTAATCATCGCCAATGTTTTTAAGAAGAGCCTGAAGCGGGAATGTATGAGGATGCAGTTGGCAATCGACTATCACAAATCAATATTTATAAACCGCTGTCAAGATCCAAATGCCATTTTTCAATAATCAAAATGATTAATCACCTCAAGTGAACAAACGAACAGACAATAAATATAACGTTTTCATGGTTAAGCATCGACTACTGCTCATGTGAACGGGCCACAAAGTAAGTGTGTAATTTGCAACCAGGCTTGCTCACTCCACTCTTAAGCTACACCATCGAGAAAGTTCAAATTGTCTTCAAGATCTCCAAGTACAACTGAGGCGAAAGAAGTAGCTATGCTGATGGTCGTACAAATGAAGGACATTGAGTGTAACTCAGTTTCTTCAACGTAGTCATGCCCGACTTCCTCCAAGGCACCTTTAAACTACATTGAAGCCAGGATTGAGAACAAAAAATGGAGTGGTATATTTTCTTCAACGAGGTAGCAGACACTGAAAGTGTTTAACCGAAAATTTGATCAAGCCGTCACATGTACTACTTTAAGGGGTCAATCTGGATGGACGACATGGAAGTTGATAAATCAAACGCTTGAAGGGTGTTACCATAGGCGCTTTCAGGGAAAGAAGATTGGCCGATAATTATGCTTGCATGTGCCGAAATTTTTATGACATTTTCAAGAAAACGGACGTGATTCTTGTAGGTCAATTTTGCGGTTTTACGCTTATTTTGTATATTATTCTTCACTTTTATAATTTTGCCCGATTTTCACTGTTATGCTTTGTGAAATAACTTTCGACGTGTTTTTTCGTTTCGTCCAAGTCCAATTCAGCCATGATACCCATGTAAATATTCAAGAAGTCAACGTCGGCGAACGTACGTTTTCGATTCTTCATCATATGGCCTGCACAATCATATGAGAGTTCGACCGTCGGAGTCCGAGGATCTCCCCCGTATGCTCCACGGAAAAGTGGTGCAGTGATGGTGATTGCGCGTGATTTAGTTTAAAGTGATAGAAGACTTGCGCTGCATCTACCGCAATCTCTCCTCCTCCCCCACCTGAGCCCGGTGCCATCATAGAGTCAAGAAGACCGCAGGTGGGAGATACGCATAGGTGGCTAGCGCGGCCGGTCCGCCCCTGGGCGTGCCACCACACCTGGCTTGGATCCCACGGAGTGGGAGTGCCATAAAAACCACATTAAGAAGGAGCAATTGCAGCCTGAATCTTAGTCCGCCAGTCAGACACTCCACACAAAAACACACATTGGGCTGACCACGTGGTCTGAGTTTTCCCGTCAGTTGGCAACGTTCCAAGCCACGGCTTTTAGCGCACCGTGATAGTTTCAAGCGCGTCAGATTGTTTATAGTGAGGAACATGCGCTGAGCTGCCGACCTCACTATCGCCCCCACCCCCAACAGCAGACCACCGTCCAAGCCAGTCCGTTGTCTCTGATATGGGAGTGGGCACATTGGCTGACAGGTCAGTGTACCCGTCTTTGCACGCCTCAGCACGACCTGACCCCCATAAGATACAAACACCAGGATTCACTAAATTAGGGAATATGGAGGATCCATCCCCACCTGACTCACAGTCCACTGGTCAGCCACTCGACACAAACAGCACATACACTGGGCCGACGGCGTGATCTGGTTTAAGCGTCAGATTGGCAGCTTTCCAAGCCACAGGCGCGTCGACTGTGTGTCGGAGCCCTAGGCACTGGTTCACCAGCCTATTTGCGATGGGTTCGCCGGTGACCGACCAGGCCGATGCCTGAGTTGAAGTTGTGGGCGCAGTGTGGGCAGGAGCAATCGGGAGAGGCTGGGGGAAGTCATTCGTGGTAGTGCGAGTGGCAGTGGCGGCAATAATGGCAGGAGCGGACGTGCACATGGGGTATCGATGTTGTCAGCATTGCAGTGAATTCCGCTGTCATGGATGCGCATGTGACCGAATAGGCCCATGCGATGACTGAATAGGATGCGGCGTTTTATGCTGCGTGTTGGTGCTCCAGGCACTGGTTCACCCGTCTCTGTATGATGAATTCGCAAGTGACTTACCAGGCCGATGCGTGAGGTGCATGTGCAGTTGCAATGAGAACAGTTTAGGAGAGAGTCCTCATCGCTGATGGTGCTGGTCTCTATGATGGTGAAAAAGCAGGCTGGCTAACACACGCGGAATAGCCGCAGGTATTGGCCTCATAGATTATTGAACCAGTCTTCCCGCATCTTCTCCATGCTGGTCTATCCTGGGCGAGGTCCTCCCAGGTCACCGGGTTGATTTGTAGTTGATTCAGAGATTTCTTCAAATTGTCCTTTTAGTTTCGTTTTTGACCTTTCTGTCGGTGAGCACCCGCAGTGACATCTCCGTAGCAAAGCAGTTTGGGTAGTCGCTCGTCGTCCATTCTTACCAGGTGGCCGCTCCATCGCAGTTGCACATGCCTCAGCATGAAGTGGATGCTGAGGATTCCAGTCCGCTCCAGGACTTTCGTGTCCGGGATCCTGTCTTGCCATCTCAGCTTCAATATTCTACGGAGGCAGCTTATATGGAAGTGATTCAGCTTCCTGGCTTGGTTAGAGTAGACGGTCCAGGTCTCCGCTCCGTAAAGGAGTGTCATCAAGACGACGGCCTTGTTCATCTTCAGTTTGGTGTTAAGATGAATACCATGGCGATTCCACACGGTGGCCTGCAGTCGGCCGAAAGCCTGACAGGTTTTGGAGATCAGTTGGGTAACGTCATCATCGATTCTCGTGTTTTGTGACAACGTGCTTCTCAGATCAGCAAAAGTTTCCACATTTTTAAGTTAAACGCAGTTGACATTGATTCTGGGGATTATTGTATTCCGCGCTGGGTGGCGGCTGGTGCATGACAACCGTTTTGGCTGTACTGATTGTTAATCAAAAATTGGCACAGCCTACACCGAAGAGGTAATGTTCCTTTGCATGTCCTCCTCCATGACGTAATTACGGGCACAGTCGTCTGTGAAGAGCAAGTCATGTAATGTAGCCGTAGACACGCACGTTGAAGCCTGCATACGCAGACTGTTGAGACGGTACCCGTCAGTTCTGTAGGCAATGCGGATCCGAGGCTGCTCATCATGGTAGGCGTCCATCAGCATAGCAGAGAACATGAGACTGAACAGGGTGGGGGCCAATACGCAGCCCTGCTTCACTCCGTTGGTCACTGCGAATGCATCGGATACCGTCCCATTGTCAGTGACACACACCGTCATCCCGTCATGAAGCTGACGCACCATGTGCGCGAACCTCTCAGAACAGCCAAATTTCTGCATGACATTCCACAGTCCGTCGCGATTCACCATGTCAAAGGCTTTCGTTAGATCCACGAAGGTAGTGTAATGGTGAGTTCGCATCTCCTGGCACTTCTCTTGTAGCTGGCGGGCTTCAAAGATTATGTCGGTTGTTCTGCGGTGTCGGCGGAAGCCACATTGGCTTTCCTGGAGCAGGCCCTGCTCTAGGTGACCGTTAAGACGATTGAGAAGGATACGGGCGAAGATATTCCCAGCGATGTTGATCCACGAGATGCCTCTTTGGTTGCCAGTTCCCCTTCCGCTTGTAGAGATGGACGATGGTCGCGTCTTTGGAATCCTAAGGAACTTTTCCTTGGCACCACATCTCCTTGAAGAGTGCAGTGAGTTCAGCCATCAGCCGGTGCTCGTCCTGCTTGTAGACTTCCGGTGGGATTGCGTCGGATCCCGGTGCTTTACCGCTGGAAATCTGCTGCACGACCCGAATGGTTTCTGGTAGGGAAGGCGGCAGATACAGGTCATTGTTCGTGTCCACTTGAGGGAGCCGGTCAATGGCAGCATCGGAGATGGCTGATGAGCAATAAAGGACACTTAGGAAGTGCTCAGCCCAGTGCTTCAGAATTTGCAATTACCCTGTCAGCAGTGTTGCGTCGTCAGAGCTTAGCAGATGTGCGGTCCCCTTCATGCAGGGGCCGTAGATGGCCTTGATGGCTTTGAATAAGTTTTTCATTTCATTGCGGTCAGCATACCCCTGGATTTTCTCAGCCTTTCGGACCATCGAGGCGTCCTGCGTCTTCTTCAATCATTGCTTTACAAGGCAGCGGCATTTAAATAAGGCTGCTTTGGTGGCGTCAGTTCAAATGTCCATGTACGCTATGTGTAGTACATTTTTCTCCGCACGTAAGTTGCTCATGTCGGCTTCATTGTCGTTAAACCAGTCCTGGTGTTGACGGCGTGCGAGTCCGAGGAATTCGAGGGCTGTGGACTGGATGACCTTTCGCAGTTGACACCATCGTGTCTCCATGGGGGCTTTATTATCTGGAGCATGCAGGTCCTCCAGTTTCTTGGTTAGTTGGTTGCTGAAATCAAAACAGTAAGCAGGCAAATTTAACAAAAGTGTATTTTACTTAACATGGCGGTCTTTTACCTTGAGGCCTTCGTCGGGGTTGAACTCGGAGCTTCACCTGGGAGATGACGAGGCGGTGATCTGTCCAACCATTGGCATCGCGGATCACCTTAGTTACCAGCACGTCCTGTCGATCTCGCCTCCGGACGAGAACATAGTCTATCAGATGCCAGCGCCGCGACCGAGGGTGCATCCACGTGGCCTTCTCCCGGATCGGAAGGTGGTAGAAGGTCTTGATCAGCAAGAGATGGTGTTCCACACACGTTCGCAAAAGCAGCAAACCGGTATCGTTACAGCTACCGAGGCCGTGGGGATCCAGCACCCCCTGCCAAGGAGCGTGATCTGTCCCGACGCGGGTGTGGAAGTCATCAAGGACAATTAACTTCTCCGCCTTTGGCGCAGTCGCAAGCAGGGCGTGCTGGTCCTTGTAGCATTTGTCTTTCATCGCATCAGAGCTCGTCATTGGGGAAGCGTAGGCGCTGATGATGGTGACAAACTTGTCTCACCGAAGAGATATGCGGTGGCTCATTAGGCGATCATTGATACCCTGCGGCAGACAGGGCAGACGTCCCACGATGTCATTCCGTCGCTTTGCTCTGCTTTTGGCCGGCCGCTCCAGAAGAATGTGTAGCTAGCACACCTCCTCAAGCTGACCCTGCTCAGAGAAATGGTTTCACTGAGAGCAGCAATGTCCACCTTGTAGTGCGCCAGTTCCCAAGCAACTGGTGCCATCCTCTGTTCGGGCCGGTTGCTCCTAAGATTGTCTTAAAGGGAACGAAATTTTCAGGCTGCTCTTGTGAGCGGACTCACCCGAGCAGCCGGAGAGTAAAGCACGGGAGATTTGAATGGGGGCATTGTTGTTTGTTTGAGCTGTACGACCAGATTTTTCGCGATCTGCTAACTACGGCCGGCTGCAGAAGACGTGATAAACAGCATTTGTTAAGGGCACATTTGCTAGCCCCTTCCTCCGCGAGGAGGCAAGCAGTGCGGTCCCTAAATAGGGCTGCTCGGACATCCCAGACGGCTGCCACACTCCACTATGGGTCACGGTTTTGTTTTTGGGTGAGAGTGACTCGAGTTAGCCTGTGCCGTCCATGAAGTTGCTGTCGCCCCCACCGTGGGGAGGTGGGACGTTCGGGATTCATACATACCGGGTGTGGAGGCACACGCAGCACCGGAGACCCTTACCTAGTTTAGCCCGCCGGTGTTGATGGTTGCCCGGGGTGTGGCCGCTGGGAAGAACCCAACTTCGAGGAACCACAGGTGATAGTTGGGTACCAGTTAGAGGCGGCCGCAGGAGCATTCACCACCTGTACGAGACAAATGGAGAGACCAGATGCTATCTGTGTGGTGTTACCCCTAACTAGTACACGTGCACACCGCACAAGCATATAGGGTAGGGTAGAATAGTAAGAGTTTACACATCTAATAAACAGTATGGGAAAAATGGGTTGAGGGCATTCGCACGTCTAGTTCTGTCAGGGGCTTATATGAGAAGGGATTGGTGTGAGGGCAAGATCAGGATTGGAAGAGAGGGGAAACGGGGACGGGGACGAGGAAGGGAAGCATCTGACAAGTAACAACGTGACATAGAGCTACTCTTGTTTATAAATTAACTGACAATCAAATATAAAACACACAAAACTGCAAATACTCGCAAATGACGTGAACCTCAAGGCTAGATCGTATGCCAGAATAGGAACAGCTGTTTGATCTTTGGAGGTAATGGCAGAACTCGCATGGACCGTCACGCAGTATACTTGTCAGAAAAATGGCTGCAACTCCACCCAGTTAAGCAAAGCTGCGTATTTGATCAGCTCATTCAAAGTCCGCAATAAAAGACATTGTTTTCCACGATATATTAGATATTTAATGTTATAGAACGCATTCATTTAGTAAAATACCTGCATGGATGCCTTGTATTGCTTCTTAAATAATCATAAGTAGGATCAAGTCAGACTCCAGGCCTACTTCAATATTCAGGGGCTTTGCCCACAACATATACCTTCATAGCCCCCTCTTATGAAGGGGTCAATTTCCAAAGGTTTAAAAATAAATTTAACCTGGAGGTATTATATATTTACGTTTAATTCACTTCTTTGATCACTTAAGTATACACATGGACATCGCATATTGCCTCTTCAATATTGGTCTCTAAAAATATTTCCATCATCCTCCGCAGAGTCAATCTTTGCATTCACATTTTCGTCCCCTCCTTTTAAACTAGCATCACCAACTCTTGACAACCTTGATGGTGGTGGACTATGCAGTCAGCAAAGTCGCATCTCGATTATAAGCTCGTGACCTATACTGCCCCATCTTTGTTTCGAACCTGCTGTCCACGATGAGTTCCTACACTCTCACCTCCACTGCATCGCCAACTCTTGACAACCTTGATACTTTCCTCCGATTTTGCAACCCCGACGATGGTCTCCAGGTTCAGTTGATGATCAAGGCGGGTTCTGATGGTCTTGCCTCTTTGATTGGTGAACTATGCAGTCGATGATGATCTCATGAACTCTACTTTCCCCTCTTCATTTGACCCTGGTGTCCACGATGAGTTCCTCCTTTCTCACCTCCACTGATGGGTACAAACAGTAGCTCTGACTGCTTTATTATCTCTCACATGACAAGGAGCGTTCCGAACCCTCATACGTTGTCAGCAACATCACAATACTATCCCATTGCATCTAGCTATATATTGTTAAGTAAAGCAGTTCTTTTCTCCTAATTTTTCTTTAATTGGCGGCTTGCCGAACTCCGCCTCCGATTTAACCGTAGGAGTTTTTTACTGCTTCTTTTCTAGTTCACATCATATGTCAAAGATTGTTGAATATTGTTTTAAAAATGGCAAATTGTTGTGAATCAGATACGCCTATCATACTACTCATTTCGGCTGTTAATATGGATACTCACATAGTGCAGCGATTATCCACTTTGTATTTATTTATACCGGGATACTAAATTTGAAATGACGGGGCTCTCTGGGCCTTAAATATACAATTTTTTTTGAATTACTGCTGACAGTCTACCGTAGGTCAAGTCACCTTAAGTCACTTTATTGAGAGAATTAGGCTTTCGCCCTTGAGCTCCCTATTCACATTCAAAATGTCCATCGAATAAACGTTTACAGCAATAAAGCTGAAAAATGTACATATAAGGTCATCGATATGTGTGGGCCAGGCGCAAGCTGCCGCTACTGACAAAAACTTCATTATCTGTACAATATTTTCTCAGCAAATTATTATCTAGTTTGCATTTAAATTTGTCAACAGTTTCTGAAAGGACCACCTCGTCAGGGAGTCCGTTCCATACTCCAACGACCCTCTGCGAAAAGGCATGCCAGTTTAAAGGGATGACCCCTCAGATTTTCCGTCCCAGCCAATTCGAAGAAGTCAGCAAATTCTAGGGCACACTCGTGGCCTCTGATAATTCTGTAGGGTTGGATGAGGTCACCTTTAAGTTGCCTGTAATTGAGATTAAACTAATCAAGTTCAGACAGCAGATGACTAAGGTTCTTGACCATCTTCGTAGCCCTTGTCTGCACTCGTTCCAGCTGTGGATAATCCTTCTTAAACCACGGACGCCAGGCCTAAACGACATTTTCCAAGTGAGATCGAACAAATGTCCCGTAGGTTCTTTGGAATGGTTCCTTATCAATCTACACAAATCCACGTCTGAGCGCAATTAAGACCCGTGTCGCGCGTTCAGCTGCTTTTAAACACTGTGAAGATGGTTTGACTGAGGAGTTTATTAGAACACAGGGGACCTTCTTTTCCTCAACAATTGAAAGTGGCTGCTCATCGAGAAGGTATTGGTAAGAATCATCCTCCAACGTTAAAATTTAAGAGCCAACGAACAGACCAGCTGCTAAGACGATTGGGACTCTCTTGAAGTGCGTGCCTATCGGCATCAGATCTGATGACCCTCCACAATTTAACATCGTCTGCAAACATGACGGCGCTGCAACCCAGGTCTTCGACTCAGTCGTTGATGTACACTATGAAGAGTAACGGCCCTAAGAGGGGGCCTTAAGGGACACCACATAGAACCGGCGAAGGTGTGGAGTTCGAGGTATCGATGCACAGAGTTTGCAAACTTGCTGTAAGAAAATCTGAAATCCACATCAGCAGCATTCCTCTTATTCCAATTTCAAATACTTTGTAGATAAGCGTTTGTGTGAGACAATGTAAAATGCCTTCTTGAAATCAGTGAAGCTGACGTCAAGCCTACCATCTTCGTCCAATGCGTAAGTCCAGATCTTTGCGAGAGCAATAAAGTGGAAAGACAATATTCATTCTGTCTTAAGCCATGCTGGAGCTCTAAGAGTTATCAGTTTTCTTCCAGGAACTTTATGGTTGCCTTAATTATTGATTCAATTATTTTACCTCAAATGGAGGTTTAGCTGACATGCCGATACTTTTTGACATTAGATTGAACCCCACTCTTCTATATGGGGTATATATTTTATGCCTTCCATTCGGATGACAGTTTCCACGATTCGAATGACAAATTGAATATATGCGCTAGTGGTTTGTCGAGTTCGCCAGCTAGTTCTTTAAATAACTTTGCCGGTAAATTGTCCGGACCAGGAGACTTGGCTGATTTGAGATTTTGCCCTTCTCGTTTACCAAGAGGTTCCGGGAGAGTATACATTATAGCACTGGACCAGCGTTAATAACAGCACTGTTGACGTGGTCAAGCTGAAGTTCAGGTACTCTAGTGAATACCGAGGTAAATAACCGACCGAAGTGCTCGGCATTCTCGCAATTTTCAACGACTTCAACACCATTCCTATTCATAAGTACTGAAACTAGGTCCTTGTTTTTTGATCGACTATAGATAAAATGGAAAACAGTTTTGGGCTTATTTCAGGCCTGCTGGATAATTCTTGATTCACAGTTCCTCCTTGCCTAATGGATCATTTTGCACAGCATTTCGATGGTAACGAAATTCCTCGAGATGTTCTGCTGACCCTATTTCCCTGAAGACCTTCAAATTTTATTTTTAGTCTTTCACTGCCTGTTAAGTTCTATTGTTAACCAGGCAGGTCGACTTATATTGTTTGCAACTTCACTGGAAAAAAAGCTTTCAATCACACCGAGTGAAACCATCTTGAACGATCGCCAGTCATTCTCCGAATTCCCTTTGAGCAAACAAGCCCACTTCACGGACATCAGTTATTTCTTCGTCGCGTTAAAATCAGCCTTCCATATATTTCGCTTGCCTTCCGTTCTCTTCTGGCGCTGAGAATCAAGTGAGTGATCGTACAGAAGCGTACTATGGTCACTCTTACCGAGGGGTGCAATAGAATACACTTAGATTGCTGCCGAAGGAAGTTGGCACACCGTCAACTGTCAGATGTACCCAGTCTACTGTAGGTGCATTTAAATCTCCAACAATAAGCACCTCCTGGTGACTTGCTACTTCCTTGACCAAATGACTCATCAGCTGCAATTATAATGTTTGGTGGTCTGTAGATCGTCAATAATTGTAGGTTGTGTGAACAAATATTTTTATTTATATCCAGAGAAATTCATATTCAACAAAGAGGGCGTGCGCTCGTTCGACTGCCGAGCTTCCTGTCCTTACGTACACGGTCAATCCCCCGCTCTGACTATTTTCTCGGTCTCTTCGAAAGAGCTGGAATCCATCTATTGAAACCTAGCTATCCGTGATTTTGGCTTTGAGCCATTTTTCCGTAATGACAACAAAATCGGGGGTTCGGTCTGAGACTAGTGCCTTGAATTCGTTTATTTTCAAAACGAGACTCTGAGCATTGGTATGTAAACATCTCAATGTAGACTGAGTCACTCCTCCATATAGACTTCTTCCCATTTCGTGGGATCGAATGCTAGAATCTGTCAGTGCTTTCCAAGATGAACTGGTGTATATCCCACTCATGTTGAGGTCTGATGACTGGTCGTCAACCGAGTTCTGGAGCGCCTTCCTTTTGCTATACGAGCTCTGTACATTTGTGTAATTCGTATTGAGTGTCCTCCGTTTTAGAGAGGACCCGCCTTGATGATGTGTGTGGTCTGCCACAAGAAAGACCTCTTCATCACTTTTATTTCCCCATCCTTTATTTTGAGCCATTTTTCTCCCGTTCGGTTATTCTCTTCAGTTCTGTTCTCAACATCCTCATTTTGTGCCTTTCCATCGGTTCGTAATCCACCTGAAAAACACACATCCCGGTTTGAGTAACGGAGAGCGATTCTCCGTTCTACACTTTTCTTTGCAATCAGTGAAGTGGACTCGGGAGCCCCTTTATTAACGAGATTGCGTTTTCGGTCGAAATGTCTGTTTGGTGACTTGGTGCTCTGATTTGTTGATAGGGCACCAGTATCACGAAGAATTCAACTTTGGTCGACTATGCTATTTACGTCAGTTAATGGCAAACCCATTTTGGGAACTTTGCCAATTTTTAGAATTTAGAATTTATATTTGGTTTGCACCGGCAAGGCATTGTCTAAACAAACATTAGTAACGAAATAAAGTTATGAAAATATGTGCAGATAAAATGTACAAATACTTAATAATGTAGACAGAACTTGTCCTGCTAGGTAAACAGTTAGCGATGTTTTGAAATTAAAAGTGAACTTGAAAAAAAAGGCACTGAAAAAAACTCCTTCCTAAAAAATGGAGGCAGAGTTCAATAGACCTTCATTTTCGAATAGAAGGTAGGAGAAAAAAAAACTGCTTAGGAAAATAAGGTTAGTTGTTATAGAAGGGTAATGCTGCAGTAGCATTTCAGAATGAGATAATGAAACGTCGACATGGTTCGTTCTTGATCACTTAGGTGTATGAAATAAAATCTCGCAAAAATGTGTCAATGAACTTGAGACCTCAGCATTTTTCAATCTAGATTTGAATACTGATGATGGTTAGCATCCAACGATACGGCAGCATTTTATACTGTGGACCACCGAATGTGTACGTCCGAATGACTTAATCATTTGGATGACTGGTGATTTGAGGAGACATCATTGTACATAGGGGACTCGAGGTAGCAAAAAATAGTTTCAAGAGGGTCACCTAAATTCCCGATGGTCCTTTGTCAGATTCATGGGGAAAGTTACTGAGAAAAGATGAGGAAAATAAAAGGTTAATAGGATCTGTGTTAAGATAAATGTACAGTCTTAACTTGAATGCAGAAAGACTAGTTAACGACCTTATTTCAATTGGCAAGTTATTCCAAAGAAAGCTATACCTAGAAGCAACGAAAAAAGAGAGTTTACACGTGGAGGATGCAGGTGGAGTTATAATTAGTGCAGAATTGCTTAGGTTTTAAGGAAGATTAACGGGGGTATTGACAGAAAGCTTGGGGAGAGTTGAGCTATTATTTAGTCGGAAAAAGAGACAAAAGTCTGCTTCCAGTCTCCTGACCCAAATAAATTTTAGCTTTGTTAGCTGGCATCATGTTGAGTTGGAAGTAGTTGAAAGAGTCGGAGACAGGAGTTTTTTGTGAAATGTCTTTGGACAATTTCAATTTTTGAACGGCTAGAGTCGTTCAATTAACCGAAGAAAGGACAGTAAAATTCAAGAATTGGACGCACAAACATACGATAAAGTTTTAATTTAATTTCGGGAAGGTAGAAATTATACGAAATGAAGCCGCAAATCTGAGCAGCTTTGGCCGTAATTATATCGGCATGAGACGAAACATCTAATTTATTGTTTTTCTTGATGGAGGAAAATTCAATCATAGGGTAACCTTTACAAATAACAGGTATCGGCAGCCTTAGAGGCCCAAAACTCATGTAGCGACCCTTAGAAGGTGAGAAATCCATTAGCCATGTGGAGCTCCGCGCCGAAAAAGCGTCTTAGTTCAAATGAATTGGTTCCAGGCATCGTTCGGTCGTAGAGTTAGAGAAGGACTACACGCATTTGAGGTCAGCATCATAAATAAAAGATAAAGAATGTTTAATTATCGATGAAATATTATTTATATACAGTAAGAACAACAAAGGGCCTAATACGGTACCTTGAAGGACACCACTCACAATCAGGGTAGCACTTGATTATGAGGAGTTCACTAAAACCTTTTGTTTTCGATCATATACGTATGATCTAATAAAGTCAGTAAGGGGACAACGAACTCCTTTAGCTTCTAGTTTAGCTAGAAGTCGTCTATGAGGCACTTTATAGAATG
Source organism: Schistocephalus solidus (assembly GCA_017591395.1). Classification (NCBI taxonomy): domain Eukaryota; kingdom Metazoa; phylum Platyhelminthes; class Cestoda; order Diphyllobothriidea; family Diphyllobothriidae; genus Schistocephalus; species Schistocephalus solidus. The sequence continues at coordinate 39,559 of WEDG01001661.1, forward strand.
CTTTACTAAGATCAAAATAAATAACTACTACAGATAGATGATCTTTACGAAGGTAGGTTAGTAGATTTAGAAAAGACATATGACAGGTTTCACAAGAGTGGGCCGGTAAAAAACCGTATTGGGAAAAGTTGATAATTTAATTACTTCTGCAAAAATCCGTGCTCTGTACTTGCTCCTGTATCACAAGCAGGGGATTTCACTTGAGCGTCTTTTAGAGTTGGAACTAGTTTTTTGTGAAATAATCTTGCCCTTTTTCGACTTCAAGTTTTTCGTCTTTGGTCCTTCAAATTTAACGAGCTTTTCAACGTCAGTCTTTGTTGTATCATCTAGCAAAGATGCCACATATGTTTGTGTGTACAGAGCATTGCTTCTTCTGTCTGAGCTGAATGACAGTAGTAAGGTTCATGAGCTGGTTTGATCTCCCTTTCGAAGGAACGAAATATCTACTGATTTACTGAGCTCTGTAGATGCAATCTCTTTTAGCTCAATATAAGGTATCCATGAGGCTACTGTATTTGTATACGCAATTTCTTTAGTTGGAATTCTCATTGTTACGGGTGTTTTTTTTTGTCGGATGAACAATGAATCTTCTCTTTTAGATCGGCTATTTCTTGTTTCAAGTTACTTATCTCGTTCTCAATCAATAGGAATTTCTGTAGGATACTTAAACACCCCATGCACTTATCGTCCTCGTTGGTGACATTCATTAGTGTCATCAGGCTTTTTGCCCACTTGGCAGGAGGAGGAGTAGTAGCAGAATATCTGTCTTTGCCATCATTTTCTGTTTGTACACAATTTTGTGGCAGTATGTGGCAGTGGTTGGGTGTGTCGACTCATTTTTTCGTCGACGAAGGATCATCCCACGACCGTGGAATCATTATTTTTTTCCCGCGCAGATGAATTCTGAGCGTCTGTGTGTTCCATACCTCTGAGGATTCTATGCGAATGAATTTACTTTATAAATCTTCTTAAATAAATGGGATAGGGTGCAATAATATTCAGCAGTCGGACTTTTAAGAAGCATGCAACGACCCAGCCTTCTCCTTCGTCGATTGAGAGCAGATTAAAGCAGCAAACCAATGTCGTGCATTTTGGATCAGGTGAAGGTTGAAGCATGTATCTCACCTAGGGATAACCTCCGGGACGTGGAATAATCCTCGCTGAAGGAATATTTGGAAAGCCACAGAATCATCATATAAAAGTAAATAAATCCCAAATTTACAGACTGGACAATCCACTCAATAGCTATTTCAAACCAACGTGTCTTCTACACTAAGGTAGAGAATACAACTTCGTAAAATCAATGGCCCTGAAATTCGAAAGCAATTTCGAGTGATGTATCCGCTACACTTGTGTTTTGGTTATCATTAATATTTCATTTGATAGGCTTCTTGGTGGTAGTTTGAAATGAGTTCGGAATTTTTAAGTAAATAAAACTTTTTGCTGCTTTGCATACTTCTAATGCACCACCAATAACGCGCGCTGGTTAAAATGTCGGTCCTCGGTGGTACTGTTCTTGCTAGCAGAAATGTTACAGACGCAGACCCGAAAGAACCTGAGGTTGAACCAAGCGCACTTGAACGCGAATTGCAAAGTTTTGACGCTCTTAACTCATGGAGCTTGTACTATGAGGTATGCGAATTAACTGCAAAGTTATTTTTTTGCAGCAAATTCAAAACGCTTCCTTCGTGAAAACGGATAGTTTAAAAACCTCATCCGCACGTTTGGCCGAAAACCGCCTTAAAAATAGATACAGGGATATATGTCCCTGTAAGAATATATTATGCGCTTACTTTTTTAGATGACGAAACGCGAGTTGTTCTTCATCACCCCGCTAGTGGCGATTACATTAACGCGAGTTATGTACAGATTGATGAAATTCCCTCCAGGCGGTATATTCTTACTCAGGGCCCCCTGCAACTCACCACTCAGCACTTTTGGCAAATGGTTTGGGAACAGCGTTGTCCAGCTATCATTATGCTCAACCGTATTTTGGAGAAGGGCACTATTAAATGCTTCGCCTACTTTCCCCGCCTATCCGAAACCAAGACCTTCAAGGAAGTTGGACTAAGTGTTCGGTGTGTTTCTGAAAGGCACTGTGGAGCGTATATTTTGAGAGAATTCGATTTAACAAATACTACCGTAAGTACTTACAAGTGTCACTTTTGTTCTTCATGTTGGCTGAAAACCTGCATGTTTAAAAATAAAAATGCACCTCTGGTAGTTCAGTGCGGCCTCTGTGGCTTAATATTAACGAAGCTAATTAATTCCATTGCTGTGCTCTTTTATTGGCTGTGAAAAATTCTTTAAAATGAATGCAGTGCTTAACTGTTTTAATATTTACCTGAACTACGCCTTGCAGTTCGTTTATGGCGATCCAAACTTCGTTGTAGCACAAGCTGAAACTTAGATGCTTTCGGTCAGAAAATTATTAACAAAATGCTTTGAAGCTCTAATAAACGCTGCAAACATTTACAAGTTAATTTGTTCAACATAACATCCAGCCATTTAATTGCGAATATTCCTGGCAGTCTATGCCTATTACGCGAAAATAGAACTGCTTAATTAGTGCGTATTTTCTTAGAGGTTTTCCATGAGTTTGTATACTAAGCGACCACCCGAAAAACATAAAGAGGGCACGTTAATCTCTTCTAGTTCATTGAGGAATTATATATTCGAATTTTAACCTGTCTAGAAAATACCTTGTTTGACATTTCCTTCATTTATAGCCTTTCAAAATACGTGTGCATGCTCACCAACACTTCCAGGTTTTTGTCGACAAGTTTTTTGGTATATTTCACTGTGTTATTTGCGTTTTAAAATCAACCTTGCCAAATATTTCGGGAGCCTTAACGCTATGCAACAATGCACTCGCACTTGAAACCTATGCGACTCAGTTGACTTTAAATACCGTACTTCGATTTGTTTTGCGCTACTCGGTCTTTTTCTACAAGTTATGTGCTTTCAATTTTACTGTCAGCTAGTTTTATGATTTCTCCACATTGCACGATTCTGGTAGCATTTTTACGCGATTGATAAACACGTGGTTGGATCGAATCAAGATTGGAAGTGAGTTCTGCTTATTTTACCTGCTTGAATTTCTTAATACCCTCGCTGTTGGCTTTCAAAAATACTACCTGCTTACAGCGAGTGTCGGGATAACATTTCTTTAGGTGTGGGGACGGATCAGTTTTTACTTGGTGACTGGCGCGTCCCTGATAGACAAGGACCATCGTCATGTGCTGCTGATCTTTTCTGTCTCCACCTTCGGCAATGCCTTGGAAATAGCTTATGTTCATAACGTTTCCTACGGTTTTGAACTACACTGCCACCGCACATGTCAACAGACAATCATTATCCCGTCATTCAGTACTGTACTGCGCGAAGTAAATATCGAGTTGTGGAAATCCAGTATCACATGTTCATTTCATTCTCATTATTGCGTCGTTGGAGTGTTTGGATGACAATTTTAATTACATGCTTTTCCGTCAAGGTGTGCAAAGTCTGCATTGTAAGCCACAGGCTCTTGGGGATAATCGCGCTTGTCAAATTGGTGAGCTTCTTTACGTCTGTCTGCAAAAACTTCACTCGGTACGAAATTACAACCTAATCACCATGATTTTTCACGTTTACTTTGATGCCCTCTTAAATTCGAATGTATCTTATGAAAACATAAATACAAATATCCTTTCCTATACTCATTTAGTAGCAAATTAGGTAAAGACGCTTTGTATGGCCGCCTAACCAAGGCACGGGAAAAGGAACCGTCCACGATACATGTGGCTTTGGGCTGAACTCCAAGGAAATTATTTTTGGAATTAGTGTGAGGCGTAGGTTTATGTTTGAGGTTCGGGTTAGAGTTGGAGTTAGGGTCATGATTAGCTAAGCGTTAGGGTTAGGAGTAAGGTGACAGTTTAGCTTTTTGTTAGGGTTGGTTTTAGCGTATAGCCACGGTTATATTTACGCTTGACTGACAAAACAAACCGGATGTTAGGATGCCTTGTACGGCCGCCTAAACAGGTCATGGGAAAAGGAACCGTCCACGATACATGTGGCTTTGGGCTAAACTTCAAGAAAAATATGTTTATGATTAGGGCGAGGGTTAGAGTTAGGTTTAAGTTGAAAGGTACGGTTAGAGTTGGGGTTAAAAGGGTCATGATTAGACTAAGGGTTTAGGTTCAGGGCGGAGCAAAGGTTACAGTTTAGTTTTATGTTAGGGTATGTGTTAACGTTAAGATACGGGTAGATTTACCCTTCCTGCAATTTACCGAAGACCACCTATTTTAAACGGACGGGGTGGTTCCTATTCCCGTGTCCTGTTTAGGCGGTCATACGAGGCATCCAGACCGCACATTATATCATTTAAACGTTATTCTTGAATAGTGTCTTTCTGTTGTAAAAAGTTTTTAATTATAGGGTTTTAAAGATAGTAAAATGCCCATTCGTAGAGTATCATAGCTGTCCGTTAATTAATGCTATATATGAAGCGTACAACATGGTATGCATACATTGCAAATTTTGAGAAATATATTACTTTCCTTATTGGAACCCTATGCGCAAATTCAAGCAGGTCAAGAATTGAAAACATTTCCTAAAAAAACCCAACTATACTTTTTCTTCAAACATAAAATTTAAAGAAGACGTACTTTGCCTCGCAAATGTTTATAAGAAAATATATTTTTATTCATGTTTATTCACATGCTCATTTTTACCGAGTAAGGTTTTTGTGTGCAGCCGTAAGGAGGCTTTATTCACATGTCGGCATTCTGTCCTTACTGAACTATCTTTGGCTTAAGCTGCGCGGTGAGCAGTATTACGTCACTTGAGTGATATTATCTAGTCGAAAACCCCTTTTCAGAAAAAGGTGGTTGTTTAAAGAGTCGCCTCCTCAGCTCGAACATTCCCCCTCGCCCCGACAATAATCAGCAGATGATGGCTAACCAGTCTTTCAATCACTTCTTGTATCTGCAAACTACAAATTTTCTCATTCTGCCGGTCGACACTTGGTGTTGGTGCTTACACAGCAATTACGTTATGCCTTCCCAGCCATATGTAAGCGAGTAGTGCGTGGTTCGTCTGTTGCGAGAGAGCAGTCGACAGGTTGTACCTATGTAAGAAGTCTCATGGGCGCTGTGATAGCGGGCGAGGTAAAAGTCAATCCCTGGGATCTCGATCAACCGAAAGACAAAGTCGAAAATTAGGACCGCTGACGACCAATATGACCTCCACGCATTGCTGCTGAAGACTGCGCGCTGTCAGACTTTGGGTACTATAGTGTAGAAACGTTCGCACACATGGGCGTCCAATACCAAGGATCTGTTCCCAATCGCGTAGTCCGGGCAAAATATTATTCGGTCGCCATAGCGTGGATCGTAATGCTGTGTTAAGATGTTTTCATGAGGTTTTCTGAGGAAAATGCGTACAAACGAGTATCCAGAAGGAACTCGATTTTTCGTGGTTATTTCCCTTAACACTTGATCACAAAGCAGCGATGGTAAAGAAACTTATTTACTGGCGGTTAACGATCGCCATGTCACAGTGGTGTCATCGGATTTTACGGTATTTTATAAGGCAACTTTCGTGTCAGACTTCTGCCCTCCTTACCCTGGTAGCACTATTTCTGCTTATCTACGACTGCGCATTCGACAGACCAGGGACATGGTAGCTTTCACTGAGAACTGCTTCACTATCTGCTACTAGTGGATGCATCATTCAAACAAAATTCGATTTACGGCAACCCCCTCGCTAGGTATATTTAGAACGTCAACCAATCTACGAGAATCTTGTATTTGGTTAGTAATAAGGGTGCCTACTTAACTTCATGTTCTTCGACAATTTTGGCATACATTTACATAAACAATCTGTTAGGGCTCATGAATTTACTTCGTCAGACAGTTCTTCCTTTCTTAGAATTTAGATTGGTCAGGTATGGGTGACAATCTGCCAGCAATCTGACGGTTTTAATGATAGAGCAATCCTTATTTTTGGCCCCAAAGTCATTTTTCAAGAATATAACGTTAGGCATACTCCCTTTCTCTAAATCAAAACGATTTTCTTGGGCCCATAACTACAAGAGAAATTGCGGCTCCCCTTCCTCTTATTACGAAGTGTGTCATCTAGTAATGACTAAATTAATTACTTGGACTGTGGCAATCAATCCTTGCATTTCCCTTTCTAGACAAACGAGACACACTGCGTACTCCATTTCCACTACATGCGATGGCCGGACTTTGGAGTTCCTGGTTCTCCGAGTAGTATGCTTAACTTCCTCTGGAGTGTTCGTCGCACTGGCGTTCTCAAAAACCCCGAATTTCCCTGCGTCATTCACTGCAGTGCTGGTGTCGGACGATCAGGAACCTTCGTGCTAATCGATTTGGCTCTTGTTCTAGTGAGTCAGCTTGCATATTTATTATTAAAATACCAGTAAATACCCGGGCAGCATTCCTATGAAAGAGGATTCGGAAACCTTACCCGCCAATTGTTTTACAAAACTGTTCTCCTAGAAGCAACTATATGTTATTGACAGTATCTGGACGGTTTCGCAACGGTCCTTTCTTAGGAAAATAACGGATGTCGCTCAGGGTATGATGCCTTTTCACACACTCGTTTTGTGTAAGAAACGGTTACGCCACCTTGGTATCCACTATGAGTTTTCAGCCGTTATTACTTTTAGCACTCGTAGTACACGTTTTTGCAAGTGCCTCCGCCACGAATTCAGCTTTACTCGTCAGCCCCTAGATTTTGAAGCTGTAAATGGGCGAAATGCTAGAATCCAGTACTTTACAAAGCAGATTTCACGCCACACTCCTTACTTCGAAAACCGGATCGCTGTTTACACCGATGTTGTCAACCTTTCGTTATACAGAAGATTTTGCCTCTCCGCAGACATCACCACAACTTACCTACTATTCTTCGCTAATGTTTATTGATCAGCTCGCCTCGTTCCCCTGTATATTTTGACAACATTGATCTACAATTACATTCCGGCCCCGCTGTTAAAAAACCCAGCTTTGAAATCCTATCAGATATCGCGCATTGAAAATACAATGCTTACATTGCAACATCTCATACGTTCTCGAATTACACGCGTATAAACAGCCAAGAGAAATAATAATGGTAATAATTAATGATAATTAATAATATGAAGCATTACGCAGCCGTCCGAGATCCATCCCGTTGGCTGTGCTGTGTTGAATCCGCTCCTACATGGTGTGCGTCTTGGCTAATAGTTCAGCAGATTAAACGAATACGTCATGTGTGGGTGTGTGCCCCCGACACGGGCCGCGTGGTAGATACGCTGGACGAACACGGAGGCCAGCTCAGGGCGTGACAGGCGTTATTCGGGTTGAGCTACTATAACGAATGCCGAACAAGGGGGGCGTGGTGGCACGCGTAGGTGCAGGCTCACGCCGCACCAGCCGCTCTTGCCCTTTATGGCACTCGCACTCCGTGAGATCTGATTCAGGTGGGCCGACCCGATCAGGAGCGCATCCGGCCGCGCTAGCCACCTGAACCCGACCCACTAACATGCTGTGGGACATACGGTTGACCTCGTACGACTACGCCGTTCGAACTGTAATGTGTGTTGGTATGAGTGTGAAGTCTAGCTCCTGCGGACTGCTGAGCCAGTATATATGTGGCATGCGTGAGACAAAGTTGAAGCTCCTGCCCAGTCACTACACCAGTACAATTGACTCGACTCCATGGAGTCCATTTCTATCCTGAATTGCAGATAGTCGGGCAACGCCCAGATGTCTCTCATTTTGATTTCTCTTTTCTTCGGTCACCTCGATTCAGCATTTCTACCGGTAAGATGCGAAAAGGAAGAGAGGGCATAAGATGGATTCAGTCCTTACTTCCTCACTATGCCGTTACTGTCACTAAAGTGTTACGCCTCATCGTGACTTGGGTTGCCGTTGGCTTCATACCCCTCCAGACGGGGGGGGGGCAGCCCGAAGCGGTTTCATTCTGCAGCCTTTATAGCAACTGTGCTGCTGAGGTCCGAACGTGAGTGTGGCACACATCGGATAGAAGCCTTAAGCTAACCCAGCCACGGCTTCCCGATTGTGTTAGCTAAACAGTTGTAGCTGTTAGGATAAATAGGCCCTACACGGGACTTAGGGTCTGACTTAAACACTTCCTTTTGGTGGAACTCAACCCTACGTAAGATTACAGACCCAGAATCGAAGATCGGTTCTTGTGTAGTTAAGGACCGAAAATTCGACCGTCAGGAACGACTCCATCAATCGCGCGTGTGCCCCACGAAGTGGATATACAGCACCGGTGATTAGCGCGTTAATTCGTTTACAGTGGAGCAGGCTTGCACAGCATCTACCGCACTCTCTCTCTTTCTTCTCTCACACACCCAGCTCCGATGGCAAGACGACTGGAGGCGGCCTCGGACGGGAGTTATAAACCAGCATATGTGTGACGCGCGTAGGCGTAAGTTCATTCAACGCAGGCAGTGGGTCCGCGTCCGCCTCTAGTAGTATTGAAACTGTCTTTCCGCTGAGACATGGTTGTGGGAAGACAGTGAGGTAGATGTCACGCAAGTTTGATTCACCGTGAATAGCTTGATGTGCAAATCCAACACTACGTCTTATGCTAGATAGGGATAGTCTGCTCGTCGTACACGGCGAGCAAAATCTTGGTTAGGGAGATGGGGATTGTTATTGTTGTTGGCCATTCCAGTCTCCCTTGTCTTTGCCGGCAAAGTTATCGGCATATTCTACTACTTACTGCTGTGTGACTGCTGGCGGAGCTCAAGAGTGAGCCCCCAGGCAGAACGGGACGAGTGACTTCATAAACGAAAGGATAGGCTAGTACTTATGCTGTAAGTATTGTAGATAATTACGTAATGAATGGATTGTTATCTTGCCCACTTGCCGTAAACGAGAAGGCCCACCATTACCCACCCCCCCCAGGGACGACGCATTATCTATTTTTTTGCAGTTGTTTGTAAGGAAGCTGTAATCGGCGGTTTGGTATCCAACTAGGGGTGATCCTCATCTTCAAGATCAAAATGAAGAGCTGAATTAACAAAGATATCCAGTTCAGTTGTGTTAGGGCAAAACAAAGAAGGTAGGGAAAGACATGCGCATAGGCCAGATAGGAGTTCACAGAATATAGACGTGGAAAATTTCCAAACTTTTTCGATAGAAGATAGTTGACGCAGATTTGTTTCCAATAAACCCCACTCTCTCTCCCTGCATCGGTCATGTTCCAGTGCTCAAGAAAACTAGGGATGGGTGTAGGCTTAATGAATGCTTCAAAAAAATTGTGTCTACGTATGTCGCACACATGCTGGTCCCTCATTGCATTTAAAGCAGTCTTCAATGACCAATCTCTGACCGCACATTTGCATTATAAACACGACATTAACGGGGAGCTGTTTTGGGGGACACTTCATGAGATAATACACCACATACTGTGAATCGCATCCCCTTGATTCTGGCCAATACCCTATGTCGGCATCCACCCATGGTACATGCTCACGCGGCACTCTAGCACTGGCCATTCCCCACTAGTCACATGAAATGACCAGTACTTTGTCGCCTCCACGGTCAGTGCGAAGTGACAAAGTAGGTCACATCAGCGGGTCTGATCACGCGCTAGTATGTCGAATACCCCAAATAACCATTAGAGATATTCAGTCGCAAAAACACTACCGGAGGGCTTCGCCTCCGGACCTGTGCAGAGAAGTGCCGACCATTAGACAAGTAAGCGATGCGCCTGAATTCTCCCCAGCGCCCATCAACTGCGCATCGCGATGCACTCTAGACAGTGGCTAAATTGTCGAACTTTGAAGAGATTTGTTGACTTATCATGTGGTTCCGTAATCTCTCTTCGCGTTTTGAGGCACTAAACGAATCGACGGACAAAATAAGGAACCAATGGAAAGTTTTAAGCAAATGGGTTATCTTTGGATTTTTTAACTTGCAACTCTCCGAGTGGTGAGGTAACTCATTAAGTATACGGAAATCCACAGAAAACTCAAGCAACTCGCTATGTGACCCATTGACCGAAGTACCCAGTTAATAATTAACAACTTTCAGCTCACCAAAAATACAAAATAAATCGAATTTTTTTGCGCTGATTATAATAAAGGCAAAACAGAAGTCAGCAGACGTGAAAATACTTGAAAAATGACTAAACTCACTTTGTAGAAGTACATAAGGTATGTCCACGCCGCCAACTAATCAAGTAGAACTGCATGGATCCGGTAGCCTTCAAAAATCCCTTTTAGCTCTTCCTCAAGCTAAAAATCCTAAAAAATTGCCAATTGTTTCATTTTTACAGTTTCGCATTGTTTACGGTGCGATTGACTACAGCAAAGAGAATTCCGCATCGTACGACTGTCAGTCATATATAGTGGCCGAGGCTGTTAGATCAGTTTTGCTAGGGATTGCTTATGTGGCTCATCAGATAGGACGGAGGAACAGAAACCGTCTGTGCTAGAGGAGGCTCTGCGCTAAATTCCAAGGAAATTAGGGTTGGTATTAAGTTTAGAGTTAAGGGTAAGCTTAAGATCAGGGTTACCGTTAAGATTTAAATTTGGGTCAGTGTTACGGTTCGGACAAGGGAATTATTTCCCATTCTAGAATTTATCACAAGGCCACCTGTATTACATGGGGCGGAGGTCTTACCTATTCCCGCATCGTATGGGAGACGGGACATATAAACAATTTCAGCCTCACCTTTACCCACTTACGTTAACTTCGTACTGGCCAATGACAAGTTAGACCGTTATGAGCTCCAGTTTACTCTATACACAGGACAGGTTGTTGTGAGTTGTCAGTTTGCTTTTGGGCAAGATCAAGGCGTCCGTTCGAGGGCGCATGAGTAGCACTATGCTTTTTACGTTGGTTTGGACATGTCACACTGTCTAGCATTAGAAAGTGCTTAACCGAGTGTTAGCCCGTTAGCTGGGTCGGGATTGCATGATCACGAGGCCCCAAACGTCCATGGCAAGCCACGCTGATCGACGCGCGCGCACGCGAGATGGCGCCTGTTTGTGATGGGCGCAGCCCGGCCAGGCCAGGTCACGCCTGAGGGGTTGCCTTGCGTTAGCGTCCTGCCTGCAAGTTAGCTCGGTTGCCGCGGTCCACGACTGACAAGGGGACGCCGGAAAATGGGACACTGGAGCGGTTCCTACTGGCTCACCAATCCACTCACAGTCCGCATATTCCGCTGGTCGCAAGTCTCAGTGCTCAGTTTTACTTGCATAGGCGGTGATGGCTTGCGCCCCACAGTCTCATTGCGCCTTCTATCACAAAGCCAAACCGGCAAGAACGCAATATGCGACCGAACTCAGGGAGCAAAGGATAGGTCAGCGTGCAATACGCGACCGCACTACATGCCAACGTAACGCTAACTCTATCTATTGTGCTCTTTAGGGTTAGCATTCGTTGTCGGGTTAGTAGTCACACGATAGTTCGTTGGCGGTAGGAGCACTGAAGTATCGAGTCAAATGGCAACTTTCCAAGCGGCGACTATTAGGACGCCAGGGCAGTTTTAAAACGTATCCGTTTTACCTTGATAATGAAATATCCCGTCAAGCGTCCGAATTAATGTGAGTCAGGTCAGCTAGGAATGATATCGCGCGCATATTGGTCGGCGTGAGGTAAAGCCACCGGATCTCGCAATCCGCACACTTGTCGGGGCAACAAACTATTGTGCGACCCTTCTAACCCGGCAACGAATACAAACCTTCACGAAAACAATGGGGAGGGTTAGGATGAGGTTTGGGCTCTCCTTTTCTTCATTTAGCACCACCCACAAAGATCCTCTTAACACCGGTCGTGTATTGCTCGCTGACCTATCCTTTTTTCCCTGAGTTGGGTCACATATTGAGTCCTTGCCGCCAAACCTACTTCCCATAGTTGTGCTTCCAGCCGGTGGCTTGACAGAGGCCTCCATCTACGTGTGATGTGTCTACTGGTTCTTCAGCGTAAACCAGTTAGGCACCCACAAGAATTACTATGAGGCCACATGACCAAGGGGCCATGGCAACGTGCTTGTCAGTTCACATCAATCCCACCGGTTAGCAACCTTCAAAGTCTCAACTTCTAGAACTTCGTAATAACTCGATGAAATAAAAGTTCCATTGTCCATGCAAATAACATCGGGATGCAGGGCCCGATAGGGTATCTCCCACACTCTTAGAGAAAGGGCTGATTGATGAGGGACTTAGAATTCGCTGCAAGTCTCCCGACCCGAACGGACCAGTCCTTGACCAATTAAGTTAGCAGAATTCCCATCTGGCCGCTCGAGTTCGGAATTCATATTGAAATTATAAAAAAACGAGTTCCTGTGTGGTGTGGTTGACTCACCCTCTCCAACTGGCTGACCTTATTTGGTGACAGTCTGACGAAAGCCAGGCTGAAGTGGGAGGGGGGGAAGGCGTTAAGGACGTCTCCTTCTCTTCCCACGTCTGTCGCTATCTATGCGCACTAACTTTAACGTCATTCTTCTCCAGAGTCTATCATCATTTTTTTCCCTTCCGTCTTACGCGGTATGCAGAGTGTCCTACTGGTTTGGAAACCATGTTGAAGACACACGACAGTTCGAACGTCGTAGTCTAACGATATCCACCGTATGCTTCACAGCAAGGTGGTGCAGGGAAGGTGACTTGCACGTGGATTAGTTTTAAAATTGATAGTAAACTTGCGCTGCCGCTATCGCACTCGCTCCCCGTCCCCCAACTAAGCCCGATGTCATGACAGAGTTAAGAAAACCGGAAGCGGGAGATGGCGCAGGTGACTGGCGTGGTGTGAGCCACCCCTAGGTGTGCTGCCACACCTGGCTCGGTTCCAACACACTTGCACCCCTCAAGCCTAATACCATCTGACTTAGTGGGCTCAGCAGATTAGATGACGTGTTGAACCAACTTCGTCCTCTAGGCTTTTGCCCCTGTAACCCTCCGTCCCCTGCCTGCCAAAATGGACTCCCAAACGGGGAACTTCATGCCGGAGATTACGCAAACTACTCCACATTATACAGAATGCATGTTTTTGCGCGCCTCAGATTTTTTTAATTCGGTCCCCTTTTCAGTCACTTGCCTTTCCGCGAACCAATTTTAAGGTAGCAGGCTTCTTCACCACTTCGTTATCAGTCAGTTTTTTTTGAGATATGAAGTTTTGTGAAACACTGTTCCCGGAACCTTAAAATTGGTTCTAGATCCATGCAAGCAAACCGAAACAAATCAATAAAATTCGTTGGACTCACTTATGAAAAACTCGGCGGCCTCGGTGGTATTCGAACCGACGCCAGCAAGGAGAAGGCTTTAGTACAGCCAACGCTCTAGCCAACTGAGCTACGAAGCCGCACAATAGGATTTATTGTCAGGTGTTCCAAGGTACAACGGTTTCTCAGCGAGTATTCTGACCTGTAACGGTGTTGTTTCATTTTCATAAACGCGGCATCCTTTAGGGTTCCTTCTTGCGTCCGGAAATATTTACTGACAACCTTCGTAATATCGACGCGAGCCCTCCTCCTGCAGTCGACTGCTTCTGACGGTCGTTGGGTTTATTACCTTTTCTCCAGGTCATGTGCTGTCTATGGAGGATTTCAGCTGTGGTGGGGCCGAAATGACATTTCGTAAGCCAACGCGACTGCCGTTTTCACCCCCTCTCAACCCTATTTCATGGGTTGTTTACGCTGCGCCCCCACAAACTACCTACATGTTCGTTTTGATCACTACATTATCCGTCAGGTTGGCATTGAGTGACTGTTCACGATGTGAGTGGCGGTGTTTTTGAACTGAAAGCTCGGTGATGATGCTCGCTGACGTTTTCTGTCGACACTGGCGCCTCGGCTGCGCGAGAGGTGACTAAGCCTGAGGAGAAGAGATGGCTCCTGCTGATTGAGCCTCCGCCCTTCATGTTCCTGCAATCAGGAATGGAGGTGAGACCAAATGCGTGAACTGTTGCTACATAAGTCGACAAGAACGCAATATGCGGCCCAACGGAGGAAGCAAAGGATAGGTGGTAATAGATGTTTTGTGGGTGGTGCTAAATGAAGAAAAGGAGAGCCCAAACCTCATCCTAACCCTCCCCATTGTTTTCGTGAAGGTTTGTATTCGTTGCCGGGTTAGAAGGGTCGCACAGTAGTTTGTTGCCCTGACAAGTGTGCGGATTGCGAGATCCGGTGGCTTTACCTTACGCCGACCAATATGCGCGCGATATCATTCCTAGCTGACCTGACTCACATTAATTCGGACGCTTGACGGGATATTTCATTATCAAGGTAAAACGGATACGTTTTAAAACTGCCCTGGCGTCCTCATAGTCGCCGCTTGGAAAGTTGCCATTTGACCCGATACTTCAGTGCTCCTACCGCCAACGAACTATCGTGTGACTACTAACCCAACAACGAATGCTAAACCTAACGAGCACAATAGACAGAGTTAGCGTTACGTTGGCATGTAGTGCGGTCGCTTATTACACGCTGACCTATCCTTTGCTCCCTGAGTTGGGTCGCATATTACGTTCTTGCCCGTTTTCTAAATGCCTATGTTTAGCCTCTTCTTTTTCATCATTTGAAGGTTGAGACCCTCTGGTAACTAACTTTCTTGAGATAGGATCACCCTCGACACCGGACAGAAAAATATTTTGCCTTTATGGATTGTAGTAATCCAGTTGGTTGCAGATTACTCGTGGTAGTCTGTGATTGTCAACCTGTGGTTTTCAGTCGAGGTTTGAGAGGTGTCTGATGCATTCAACGTTCCTTCCATTTATTACACTCGTTCGGCTGTACCTGCGCACGTTGGTATAGCAGCCTGCATCTTCTCGGTAAGTGTAGGCAGCAAAAACCACACACGACAGCGCATCAAACTGCTGATCTGCATTCGTTGTCGTGCGTGACGTTTGCTTTCTTACCCTCAGCCAAATGTTGTACAAACCCCGTGTGTGTATGTGTGTGTGACAGGACCTCGTCAAAATCGACGGTCGAACTGTCATACGTTCACCGAACAGTACTGCTGCTGCTGCGCCGCGACGCGCTGTGTTGTATTTTTTTCACGATTCGTGTGCCTGATACAACATTCATCTTCAGATTTATTAATCAGAAGAAGGTTTTATTGAGATCTCTCCAGGACGTTGCAGAGAGCATATTTTCCCTTAGCTCGAGCCGATCGTTCTCAAGAAACTCTGTTGCTGATGCAGGGCGTGAAAGGTCCAAATTAAAGTCGATTAATTCTCGTGCATTATAATTTTCAAACATCGAATGCATAACAGTTAAGTGAAGGCGATTTGAGTAAGTTACTAAAAAATTAAAGTCCCCAAAAGGACAGGGAAAAACGGCACAAGTGTAGAAATGCTTAGCAGTTCTTATTGTGTACCGCATTTCAGTGCTGGTATGGGTTAGCCTGCTGCACATCGCTGAAAATTTCGCTCTGATTCCGTCCATTTTTAAACGCTGTTCCACCCTTGTGAAAAAATACGGGGATGTTGCAAGTCCACTTTGCATGGCCTATTCCGGAGTCCGAAAGTTTTAATCTACTCGTCCTCAACAGTTGGGCTCTTCTGCGTGTCTTCGCGTCATAAGAAATTTCTCCTCAATGGCCGCCGCCACCTTCAACCCTGAACCCTCGAATAGCCTTCCAGTGTTGCTTTTTTGTCATTTCTGGAACCTGTTTATGACAACGTCGGGTTTTCCGGATGCCACTCTTCCACCAATTGAATTTCAAATTAATCGTATGGTGTTACTTGTTTTTCATACGCAAGGGGACTGAAATAGAAGCCCTTTCACTCCCTGTTTACTTTTTTGGTCGGTTTAAGCTTCTTCTTTGCAAACGAGTTTTGGTTGATAGCCAGTACGTGAACCAGTGGGGTTGTGGTAGCATGTCTAGATGCGGTTTCAGGGCGTGCCAGCTACCTGCGCCCGATCCCGCGTCCGGTTTTCTTGACTCCTCGAAGTTCAGTTCTTCCCAGCGGCCACACCCCGGGCAACCGTCACGACCGGCGGGCTAAACCAGGTGAGGGTCTCCGGTGTTGTGTGTGCCTCCACACCCGGTATGTCTGACTCCCGAACTTCCCATCTCTCCCCCTCTCAAGAAGTCCTACGGTGGGGGCGACAGCAACCCCGTAGGCGGCCCAGACTAACTCGGGTCGTTCTTCCACTAAAAACCAAAACCGTGACCCATAGTGGAGTTCGGCAGCCGTCTGGGATGTCCGAGCAGCCCTATTTAGGGATAGCACTGCTTGCCTCCTCGCGGAGGAAGGGGCTAGAAAATGTGCCCTAAAAAAATGCTGGTTCTCACGTCTTCTGCAGCCGGCCGCGGCTCGCAGATCGCAAACTACGCGGTCGTAAAACTCAAACAAACAACAATACCCCCGTCCCTCATCCCCCTCGCCATACTCTCCAGGCTGCTCGGGTGAGTCCACTCACACTAGCAGCCTGGAATGTTCGTTCCTTTTAGACAATCCTAGGAGCAACCGGCCGGAACGGCGGACGGCGCTAGTCGCTCGGGAACTGGCGCGCTACAAAGGTGGACATTGCTGCTCTCAGCGAGACCCGATTCTCTGAGCAGGGTCAGCTGGAGGAGGTGGGGGCCAGCTACACCTTCTTCTGGAGCGGCCGGCCAAAGGCAGAGCGACGCGACGCTGGTGTTGCCTTTGCCATCCGTAACGACATCGTGGGACGTCTGCCCTGTCTGCCGCAGGGTATCAATGATCGCCTGATGAGCCTCCGCCTGCCTCTTCGGGGAGACCAGTTCGCCACCATCATCAGCGCCTACGCTCCCCCAATGACGAGCTCCTGACGCGGCGAAGGACCAAATTCTACGAGGACCTGCACGCCTTGCTGGCGACTGTGCCGAAAGAGGACAAGTTAATTGTCCTTGGTGACTTCAATGCCCGCGTCGGGACGGACCACGCTGCCTGGCAGGGAGTGCTGGGTCCCCACGGTCTCGGTAGCTGCAACGATAACGGCCTCCTTCTTCTGCGCACGTGTGCGGAACACCGTCTCCTGCTGTCCAACACCTTCTTCCGCCTTCCGACGCGGGAGAAGGCCACGTGGATGCACCCTCGGTCGCGGCGCTGGCATCTGCTGGACTATGTTCTCGTCCGGAGGCGAGATCGACAGGACGTGCTGGTAACCAAGGCGATCCGCGATGCCGATGGTTGGACAGATCACCGCCTCGTCATCTCCCAGATGAGGCTCCGACTGCAACCCCGACGAAGGCCCCAAGGTAAGAGGCCGCCATGTAAGTTAAATACTCTTTTTATTAAATTTGCCTGCTCACTGTTTTGATTTCAGCAACCAAATAACCGAGAAACTGGAGGACCTGCATGCTCCAGATGATAACGCTACCGTGGAGACACGATGGTGTCAACTGCGAAATGTCATCCAGTCCACCGCCCTCGATGTACTCGGACGCGCACACCGTCGACACCAGGACTGGTTTGACGACAATGACGCCGACATCAGCAACTTACTCGCGGAGAAGAATAGACTACACAAAGCCTACATGGACCTTCGGACTGACGCCACCAAAGCAGCCTTTTTCAGATGCCGGCGCCTTGTACAACAACGGCTGCGGGAGATGCAGGATGCCTGGATGATCCGGAAAGGCTGAGAAATCCAGGGGTATGCGGACCGCAATGAAATGAAAAAAACTTTTTCAAAGCCATCAAGGCCATCTACGGCCCGTGTATCAAAGGGGTCCGCACCGCTGCTCAGCTCTGACGGGACAACACTGCTGACAGAGAAATCGCAAATTCTGAAGCGCTGGGCCGAGCACTTCAGAAGTGTCATAATTGCTCATCAGCTATCTCCGATGCTGCCATTGACCGGCTCCCTCAAGTGGACACGAACAATGACCTGGATCTGCCGCCTTCCCTACCAGAAACCATCCGGGCCGTGCAGCAGATTTCCAGCGGTAAAAGCACCGGGATCCGACGCAATCCCACCGGAAGTCTACAAGCACGGTGGGCCCCGGCTGATGGCAGAACTCACAACACTCTTCCAGGAGATGTGGCGCCAAGGACAAGTTCCTCAGGATTTCAAAGACGCGACCATCGTCCATCTCTACAAACGGAAGGGGAACCGGCAACTCTGTGATAATCACAGAGGCATCTCGTTGCTCAACATCGCCGGGAAGATCTTCGCCCGTATCCTTCTCAATCGTCTTAACGGTCATCTAGAGCAGGGGCCTGCTCCCGGAAAGCCAATGTGGCTTCCGCCGACACCGCGGGACAACCGATATGATCTTTGCCGCCCGCCAGCTACAAGAGAAGTGTCAGGAGATGCGAACTCACCTATACACTACCTTCGTGGATCTAACGAAAGCCTTTGACACGGTGAATCGTGACGGACTGTGGAAAGTCATGCAGAAATTTGGTTGTCCTGAGCGGTTCACGCACATGGTGCGTCAGCTTCATGACGGGATGACGGCGCGCGTCACTGACAACGGGACGGTATCCGAAGCATTCGCAGTGACCAACGGAGTGAAACAGGGCTGCGTACTGGCCCCCACCCTCTTCAGTCTCATGTTCTCGGCTATGCTGATGGACGCCTACCGTGATGAGCAGCCTGGTATTCGCATCGCCTACAGAACTGACGGGCACCTTCTCAACAGTCGGCGTATGCAGGCTCCAACGCGCGTGTCTACGACTACAGTCCATGACTTGCTCTTCGCGGACGACTGCGCCCTTAACACCGTGACGGAGGAGGACATGCAAAGGAGCATGGACCTCTTCGCCGAAGGCTGCGCCGATTTTTGGATTAACAATCAGTACAGCCAAAACGGTTTGTCATGCACCAGCCGCCACCCAGCGCGGAATACAATGCTCCTCGAATCAATGTCAACGGTGCTCAACTCAAAAACGTGGAGACCTTCGCTTATCTAGGAAGCACGATTTCGCGCAACACGAGAATCGATGACGAGGTTGCCCAACGGATTTCCAAAGCTAGTCAGGCCTTCGGCCGGCTGCAGGCCCTCCGTGGAATCGCCACGGTATTCACCTGAACACCAAACTGAAGATGTACAAGGCCGTCGTCTTGTCGACACTCCTTTACGGAGCGGAAACCTGGACCGTCTACTCGAACCAAGCCAGGAAGCTGAATCACTTTCATCTCAGCTGCCTCCGCAGAATACTGAAGCTGAGATGGCAAGACAGGATACCCGGACACGGAAGTCCTGGAGCGGACCGGAATCCTCAGCATCCATGCCATGCTGAGGCAAGTGCAGCTGCGATGGAGCGGCCACTTGGTAAGAATGGACGACGAGCGACTACCCAAACGACTTTTCTACGGAGATGTCGCTACGGGTTCTCGTCGGCAGGGGAGGTCAAAAAAACGACGCTACAAAGGACACTTTGAAGAAATCGCTGAAGCAACTGCAAATCAACTCGGCGACCTGGGAAGACCTCGCCCAGGATAGACCGGCATGGAGAAGATCAGTGAAGACTGGTTCAGCAATCTACGAGGCCAACCGGATCGCCGCCGCCAAGGCCAAAGAGCGGCACGAAAGTCACCAGCGCCCCGCACCAACACCGCCAATGCCCAGGCCCTGCCAACATGCCCGCGCTGTCAACGCAT
The DNA here is from genome assembly GCA_017591395.1 of Schistocephalus solidus. Classification (NCBI taxonomy): domain Eukaryota; kingdom Metazoa; phylum Platyhelminthes; class Cestoda; order Diphyllobothriidea; family Diphyllobothriidae; genus Schistocephalus; species Schistocephalus solidus. The sequence goes on from WEDG01001661.1 coordinate 59,101, forward strand.
CTTCCGCGCGCGAATCGGCCTGGTCGGACATCTTCGGACGCAATGCACCAACAATCCCACAATTCCAATTTCTACGTCAAATTCTGCCAACCCTCATTCTGACTCCCCCACCCTCACTCCTGACATCAATTCCATTACTCCCACCATCATAGAGACCACATCCATCTACTCATCGCCTGTTACCCCCCACCACCGCAACCACCATTGCCTTCGCCTTCACTACTACCACCACAACCACCATCAGCGATGGGGAATCTCTCTAAGCTGTACTCAATGCGACCGCACATTCACCTCACGCATCGGCCTGGTCGGTCACTTGCGAATACATCGTACAGAGACCGGTGAGCCAGTGCCTGGAACACCATCACACAGCAGAGATCGTCGCCTCCACTGCCCTCACTGTACTCGCGCATTCACTCATCGCATGGGCCTATTCGGTCACATGCGCATCCATGACAGCGGAATTCACCACAATGCCGACAACACCGATACACCATTCACACCCTCCGCTCCTGCCATTCTTAGCGCCCCTGCCACCCCCACTACCATGAATGACATCGCCCCAGCCTCTACCGATTTCTCCTGCCCACACTGCGCCCGCAACTTCAACTCACGCATCGGCCTGGCCGGTCACCTGCGAATCCATCGCACGGAGGCTGGTGAACCAGTGCCTGGGGCTCCGACATATAGTCGACGCGCCCGCCTTCACTGACCCTCCTTGCTCCCGCACATTTTACACACCGCATGGGCCTCTTAGGACACATGCACCTCCACGACAACCTCCGGTAAACCACCGGAGGCTAAGCTACATCAGCACACACTACCTACACCAATACATCGACTACACCCTCACAATCACCATTTACCAGAGTATATCACGGTTTCCTAGAAACCGTGGCTGGGAAAGTCTGCCAATCTGACGCTTCCACCAGACCACGCCGTCGGCTCAGTGTATGTGCTGTGTGTGTCGAGTGGCTGACCAGTGGACTGGGAGTCAGACGGCGATGGCTGCTCCATATCCCCTGAGTTTGTGAATCCTGGTGTGTGCGTTATGGGGGGCCAGGTCGTGCTGTGGCGCGCGAAGACGGGTACGCCGATCCGTCAGCCAATGCGCCCACTCCCACATCAGGCAACTGACCGGCTCGGACAGTAGTCTGACTGTGGGGGTGGGGGAGAGAGTGAGGTCGACAGCTCAGTGCATATTCCTCACTATAAACAATCTGACGCGCTTGAAACTATCACGGTGCGCTAAAAGCCGTGGCTTGGAAGGTTGCCAACTGACGGGATAACTCGGACCGCGTGGCCAGCCCAATGTGTGTTTTGTGTGGAGTGGCTGACTGGCGGACTGAGAGTCAGGTTGCAATGGCTCCTTCTTAATGTGGCCTTTATGGCACTCCCACACCGTGGGATCCGAGCCAGGTGTGGTGGCACGCCCAGGGGCGGCTCCGGCCGCGCCAGCCACCTGCGCCCTCTCCCATCTCCGGTCTTCTTGACTCTGTCTTGACACCGGGCTCAGGTGGGGGAGGAGGAGAGAATGCGGTAGCTGCAGCGCAAGGCTACTATCACTTAAAACTAATTCACGCGCAAGTCACCGTCCCTGCACCACCTGGTGTGGAGCATACGGTGGACCTCGTCGAAATCGACGGTCGAACTGTCGTGTGTGTGTGTGTATGTGTGTGTGTGCCCCTAAACGGGCCACGTGGTAGATGCGTTGGACCAACACGGGGGCCACATTAGGGCACGGCAGGCGTTATTCGGGTTGCGCTCCCATAACAAATGCCGAACATGGAGGTGTGGTGGCACGCCTAGGGGCGGCTAGGACTTAGGGGACCCAGCCGCGCCAGCCACCTGCGTCCTCTCCCGCCTCCGGTCTTCTTGACTCTGTCTTGACACCGGGCTCAGGTGGGGGAGGAGGAGAGAGTGCGGTAGCTGCAGCGCAAGTCTACTATCACTTTAAACTAAATCACGCGCAAGTCACCGTCCCTGCTCCACTTTCCCATGAGCATACGGTGGACATCGTCGGACTACGACGGTCGAACCTAGGTGGGGAGGAGGAGAGAGTGCGGTAGATGCAGCGCAAGTCTACTATCACTTTTAAACTAAATCACGCGCAAGTCACCGTCCCTGCTCCACTTCCCATGGAGCATACGGTGGACATCGTCGGATTACGACGGTCGAACTGTCGTGTGTGTGTGTGTGTGTGTGTGTGCGTGTGTGTGTGTGTGTGTGTGTGTGTGTGTGTGTGTGTGTGTGTGTGTGTGTGTGTGTGTGTGTGTGTGTGTGTGTGTGTGTGTGTGTGTGTGCCCCCTAAACGGGCCACGTGGTAGATGCGTTGGACCAACACGGGGGCCACATCAGGGCATGGCATGCGTTATTCGGGTTGCGCTCCCATAACAAATGCCGGTTATGGAGGGTGGTGGCGCGCCTAGGGGCGGCTAGGACTTATGGGACCCAGCCGTGCCAGCCACCTGCGTCCTCTCCCGCCTCCGGTCTTCTTGACTCTGTCTTGACACCGGGCTCAGGTGGGGAGGAGAGAGTGCGGTAGATGCAGCGCAAGTCTACTATCACTTTAAACTAAATCACGCGCAAGTCACCGTCCCTGCTCCACTTTCCCATGGAGCATACGGTGGACATCGTCGGACTACGACGGTCGAACTGTCGTGTGTGTGCCCCCTAAACGGGCCACGTGGTAGATGCGTTGGACCAACACGGGGGCCACATTAGGGCACGGCAGGCGTTATTCGGGTTGCGCTCCCATAGCAAATGCCGAACATGGAGGTGTGGTGGCACGCCTTGGGGCGGCTAGGGCTTCGGGGACCCAGCCGCGCCAGCCACCTGCGTCCTCTCCCGCCTCCGGTCTTCTTGACTCTGTCATGACACCGGGCTCAGGTGGGGGAGGAGGAGAGAGTGCGGTAGATGCAGCGCAAGTCTACTATCACTTTAAACTAATTCACGCGCAAGTCACCGTCCCTGCTCCACTTTCCCATGGAGCATACCGTGGACATCGTCGGACTACGACGGTCGACGCTCTGTACCTCTCCACGCGGTGAATCTGACAACCTTAATCTATTTCTTCACTCGAAGGATGGTCCTCAAACAGTGGTGGCCAAGACCCTCCAGTTTTCGCTCCTCTTCTACCCAGCATTCACAACCATAGCGAATGGAAGGCATTACCATTGACACGATGGACCATGGTAGACGGTTGTAGCAGCCACATTTCGTGCTCCCTTCTTTGGCGTCCCTTTTCTCAGTCAGCAGCCGCAACAGGCGTGCTAACCCACGGACGCACCGCCAACACACAAGCAGACCGCAGGCTTGACCTGAGCCTAATCATGGCGGCATCCACACTTGTGGCTATCTTGCGTGTGTCAGCCAGCCTGCTTTGTCACCATCATAGAGACCACCACCATCAGCGATGGGGACTCCTAAACTGTCATCATTGCGACCGCACATTCACCTCACGCATCGGCCTAGTCGGTCACTTGCGAATCCATCGTACAGAGACTGGTAAACCAGTGCCTGGAGCACCAACACACAGCAGAGATTGTCGCCTCCACTGTCCTCGCGCATGGCCCTATTCGGTCACATGCGCATCCATGACAGCAGAATTAACCGCAATGCAGACAACTCCGATACATCATGCACACCCTCCGCTCCTGCCATTCTTGCCACCACTGCCACTCGAACTACCACGAATGACATCCCACCAGCCTCTCCCGATTTCTCCTACCCACACTGCACCCGCAAATTCAACTCGCACATAAGCCCGGTCGGTCACCTGTGAATTCATCACACAGAGGCTGGTGAACCAGAGCCTGGGGCTCCGACATAAAGTTGACGCGCCCGCCTCCACTGCCCTCACTGCTCCCGCACCTTAACACACCGCATGGGCCTATTAGAACACATGCGCCTCCATAAAAATCTGCCGTAAACCACCGGAGGCTTAGCCATATGAGCGCACATTTCCTACACCAGTACATAGACAACACCCTCACCATCATCATGTACCCGCCCTGGGGTGGCTCCGGCCGCTCCGGTCTTCTTGACTCTGTGATGACACCGGGCGTAGGTGGGGAGGAGGAGAGAGTGCGGTAGATGTAGCGCAAGTCTACTATAATTTTAAACTAAATCAAGCGCAAGTCACCGTCCCTGCACCGCCTTTACGTGAAGCATGTGTGGGCGCGTGCGCGCGCAGAACATTATCGTTTACCCAACGGCGACGGCCACCGCATTCATTTCTTGTCATTTCAATGCCGATGCGTGAGGTGAATGTGTGGTTGCAATGAGGATATTTTAGGAGAGATTCACCATCGCTGGTGGCCCCTTCTGTCGTTTTCGACCGACGAACTTGCTTATTTGTTAACCATTGAAATCGTAAACTAGGCCATATCTCTTACACCCCCCTACTACCTGTGCCTTTCCATGTGACTCTAAAACATTGTGCGCACGAGCGAATGCGCAGAGTACTCGTCGCCATGCCAACATTTGTTACGACCTCTCTCACCCCCGCCCCCGGTGTCAGCGCTTTTTGTCACGAGCATGTCGCACACGTATGCATACGCAGTTGGAGGGGAAAAAGTCCCTTTGTTGTGAATTTGACTCGGATCCGACGAAGGTCACGCATGCTTGTGCTGCGACGTAGCGCTATCCTGTTTCCTACCCTAGGCAGTGCTGTCTCTTGGGGAAGAACTCGATGCTGTTGAAGTGGCCAAGGCAGAATTTAAGCCTCGGGATGATGCGTTGTTCCGCTGACATCACCTTCCCTTGCACTTCCCTCCGCCAAAGATGCTCGAAATCGGCATTCTTGTCCTATTTACGTCATGGTAGAATGACAGCACCTTTGCTGCTGTTAAATAGGCTAGCTGAAAACACTTCACAGCATTATTTCCTCGACCTCCAGAGGAATTAACTTTGTAGTAGTAAGAAAGTAGTCAATGAACTGGCATTTCTAGATGTCTTCGGACAACGAATGACCGGGAAAAAAAATTCTCAGACGAGTTACCGATAAATAACCTTGACCGACAGCCATCCAGCATCATAGGTGTAACAATTCTATCTTTTAAAAATAAAGTACAGCGGTAGATTGGCGCTCACCGATGGGTTACGGAATCACTCATCTTTTGTACCTTGAGGCTCACTCTCGAGCCCCGCCAACCGCTGAACAGAGCATGACCGATAAGGGCAAAGGAGACTGAAATGGTGTTTTTGGCTTATAAGTTATCAACAGCCAGTCATACCCATCCCCAGGCGTTGCGCCACCTGAGGATCAAACCCTTGGTGTTGCAACACCTGGGGTTGCGTATGGCTAGTCGATGATGGCTGATAAACTAGAAATGACCATTCTAGTCTCCTTATTCTTCTGGTGTGTACTGCTGACAGCCTAATTAGTCACACAATGCCCCCCCCCACCCTAACAATGGAAGTCATCGACTGGACCAAGATTTGTTCTTCACAGTAATATCTACACACTCGCATGTTTTCTCGGAGACCTTTAAAATTGATCAATAAGAATATGTGGCTAGGCACCGCGCTGCGATTCAACACTGCATTTTTTACGATTGGCTTACTCCATAAACTGAATCGATACACTTAAAGGAAAGGTAGACGCTGGACCCCATGAAAATCGATTGAAACCCCCTAAATAAGTTTGTTTTTATGTGAAAAAACACCACTAAAAGGTTGCGTGCGTTACCTCCTTGCATGAATCACGCCCAAGTTAATTCATACTGGGCGACATTTTCACGTCTACCGGTGTAAATCGCACTCGAACCAAAATTCTTGCCAAATCTGGGTCTATCTTTTCCCCGTCTTTTTGATGCTTGTCTAACTGAACTCGTATTCCGCAAAAAGGACACCGGGAAGCTTGATTTATCATGTTGCTTTTTTTCGGAAACTGTGTCTTGACATTTCTTGCTTTGGTTAGGTGGTGGGAGTGGGACAAGTGGTGTTCGTCGCCGTGATCGGCGCAGGGGGTGGAGGAGGAAGGATGTTGTCGGTGTTCGTGGGCGGCGGGGCATCGACGAATTTGTTATGAGTGGTTGGGGTTGTCGTCGTCGCGGTGTCTGAGGCTGGTGTCGCAGAATGTGAGGCTGTGGGATTGTTGTTGCATCGACTTTGAAGATGTCCGACCCGGCTGTTTCTCGCGCGGAATGTGCGTTGACAGCGTGGGCACGTTGGCAGAGCTTGAGCATTGGCGGTGTTGATCCGCGGTGCTTGTGACTTGCGAGCCACCCGTTTGGCCTTATCAGCGGCGATCAGGTTGACCTCATAGATTGCTGCACCAGTCTTCACGAATCTTCTCCATCCCACACACACACGACGAGGTCCACAGTATGCTCCGCAGCAGGGTGGTGCAGGTACGGTGACTTGCGCGTGATTTTGTTTAAATTGATAGTAGACAATAGTGGCTGGTGCGACGTCAGACTGCACGCATGCGTGCCCCCATGTTTGGCTTTCGTTATCGGAGCTCAATCCGAATAACGACTGCCATGCCGTACCATCACATGGCCCCCGTTTTGGTCCAGCGCATCTACCATGCGGCGCATTTAGGGGCGCAAGGGCTACATAAAATGGGTTTGAGTCACGTGGCCCAATGGTTAGAGCATTGAAAATCTGAGCAACTGGACGCCGGTTCGAGCCTCGGATGATGAACCGCCTGGGGTTGAGTATGGCTGGCTGATGACGGCTAATGAGCCAGAAATGACCATTCCCCTTTCCCCTTTTCCTGAAAAGTCAGTTGGTAAACATGTGTTTTCAGTAATTCATCATCAGGCCGTTACAATTACATGGGAAATGGAATCATGAGCTATGTTCAGAATTTATGCGTGTTTTCAGTGCGCGTGTGTGTCTTTGCCGGCAATATTCATCTGCTTATTCTACTACTAGCCGCCGTGCGGCTGCTGGCGTGGCTCGAGAGCGAGCCTCAAGGCAGAATGGGACGAGTGAGTTCCGTTAATGATCGGTGAGTGTTCATCAACGAAAAGCATGCCTTTTTCTTTGTAACCAGCATTCTTCGGACGATAAATATTAGGGAACACGAATAACCTTCGTTGTGGTCGACAGTTTGACGGTCGATTTGGACGAGGTCCACCGTATGCTCCGCACAAAGTGGTGCAGGGACGGTGACTTGCGCGTGAATTAGTTTTACGTGAAAGTAGCCTTGCGCTGCAGCTACCGCACTCTCTCCTCCTCCCCCACCTGAGCCCGGTGTCAAGACAGAGTCAAGAAGACCAAAGATGGGAGAGGGCGCAGGTGGCTGGCACGGCCGGAGCCGCCCCCTGGGTGTACCACCTCACCTGACTCAGATCCCACGGAGTGGGAGTGCCATAAAGGCCACATTAAGAAGGAGCCATTGCAACCTGACTCTCAGTCCGCCAGTCAGCCACTCCACACAAACACATTGGGCTGACCACGCGGTCCGAGTTATACCGTCAGTTGGCAACCTTCCAAGCCACAGCTTTTAGCGTACCGTGATAGTTTCAAGCGCGTCACATTGTTTATAGTAAGGAACATGCGCTGAGCTGTCGACCTCACTCTCTCCCCCACCCCCACAATCAGACCAACATCCGAGCCAGTCAGTTGTCTGATGTGGGAGTGGGCGCATTGGCTGACGAGTTGAGTACCCGTCTTCGCGCGCCACAGCACGACCTGGCCCCCATAACGCACACACCAGGATTCACTAAATCAGGGGATATGGAGGAGCCATCGCCGTCTGACTCCCAGTCCACTGGTCAGCCACTCGACACACAGCACATACACTGGGTCGACGGCGTGGTCTGGTGTAAGCGTCAGATTGGCAGCCTTCCAAGTCACGGTTTCTAGGAGACCGTGTTTTTATCAGGTACATTATGATGATTGTGCGGGTGTTGTCTATGTATTAGTGTAGATGGTGTGCGCTGACATGGCTTAGCCTCCGGTGGTTTACCGCAGGTTGTCTTGGAGGCGCATGCATCCTAATAGGCCCATTCGGTGTGTTAAGGTGCGGGAGCAGTGAGGGCAGTGGAGGCGGGCGCGGCGACTGTATGTCGGAGCCCCAGGCACTGGTTCACCAGCCTCCGTGCGATTGATTCGCAGGAGACCAACCGGGCCGATGCGTGAGTTGAAGTTGCGGGCGCATTGTGGGAGGAGAAATCGGTAGAGGCTGAGGGGATGTCATGCATGGTAGTGGGGTTGGCAGTGGCGGTAAGAATGGCAGGAGCGGAGGGTATGCATGATGCATCGGTATTGTCGGCATTGCGGTTAATTCTGCTGTCATGGATGCGCATGTGACCGAATAGGGCCATGCGATGAGTGAATGCGCGAGGACAGTGGAGGCGACAATCTCTGCTGTGTGTTGGTGCTCCAGGCAATGGTTCACCAGTCTCTGTACGATGGATTCGCAAGTGACCGACCAGGCCTATGCGTGAGGTGAATGTGCGGTCGCATTGAGGACAGTTTAGGAGAGATTCCCCATCGCTGATGGTGGTGGTGGTGGTAGTGAAGGCGAAGGCGATGGTGGTTGCGGTGGTGGGGGTAACAGGCGATTAGTAGATGGATGTGGTCTCTATGATGGTGGGAGTAATGGACTTGATGCCAGGAGTGAGGGTGTGGGAGTCAGAAGGAGGGTTGGCAGAATTTGACGTAGAAATTGGAATTGTCGGATTGTTGGTGCATTGCGTCCGAAGATTTCCAACCAGGCCGATTCGCGCGCGGAAGATGCGTTGACAGCGTGGGCATGTTGGCAGGGCCTGGGCATTGGCGGTGTTGGTCCGGGGCGCTGGTGACTTTCGTGCCGCTCTTTTGGCCTTGGCGGCGGCGATCCTGTTGGCCTCATAGATTGCTGAACCAGTCTTCACGGATCTTTGCCATGCCGGTCCATCCAGGGCGAGGTCCTCCCAGGTCGCCGGGTTGATTTGCAGTTGCTTCAGCGATTTCTTCAAAGTGTCCTTGTAGCGTCGTTTTTGACCTCCCTGCCGGCGAGAACCCGTAGCGACATCTCCGTAGAAAAGTCCTTTTGGGTAGTCTCTCGTCGTCCAAACTTACCAGGTGGCCGCTCCATCGCAGTTTCACTTGCCTCAGCGTGGCGTTGATGCTGAGGACTCCGGTCCGCTCCTGGATTTCCGTGTCCGGGATCTTGTCTTGCCATTTCAGCTTCAGTATTTTGCGGAGGCAGCTGAGATGAAAGTGATTCAGCTTCCTGGCTTGGTTTGAGTAGATGGTCAAGGTTTCCGCTCCGTAAAGGAGTGTCGTCAAGACGACGGCCTTGTACATCTTCAGTTTGGTGTTCAGGTGAATACCGTGGCGATTCCACACGGAGGCCTGCAGCCGGCCGAAGGCCTGACTAGCTTTGGAGATCCGTTGGGCTACCTCGTCATCGATTCTCGTGTTACGTGACAGCGTGCTTCCTAGATAAGCGAAGGTTTCCACATTTTTGAGTTGAGCACCGTTGACATTGATTCGAGGAGCATTGCATTCCGCGCTGGGTGGCGGCTGGTGCATGACAACCGTTTTGGCTGTACTGATTGTTAATCCAAAATCGGCGCAGCGTGTGGCGAAGCGGTCCATGCTCCTTTGCATGTCCTCCTCCGTTACGGTGTTAAGGGCGCAGTCGTCCGCGAAGAGCAAGTCATGGACTGTAGTCGTAGACACGCGCGTTGAAGCCTGCATACGCCGACTGTTGAGAAGGTGCCCGTCAGTTCTGTAGGCGATGCAGATACCAGGCTGCTCATCACATTAGGCGTCCATCAGCATAGCCGAGAACATGAGACTGAAAGAGGGTGGGGGCCAGTACGCAGCCCTGCTTCACTCCGTTGGTCACTGCGAATGCTTCGGATACCGTCCCGTTTTCAGTGACGCGCGCCGTCATCCCGTCATGAAGCTGACGCACCATGTGCGTGAACCGCTCAGGACAACCAAATTTCTGCTTGACTTTCCACAGTCCGTCACGATTCGTTAGATCCACGAAGGTAGTGTATAGGTGAGTTCGCATCTCCTGGCACTTCTCTTGTAGTTGGCGGTCGGCAAAGATAATATCGGTTGTTTCGCGGTGTCGGCGGAAGCCACATTGGCTTTCCAGGAGCAGGCCCTGCTCTAGGTGACCGTTCAACCGTTTGAGAAGGATACGGTCGAAGATCTTCCCGGCGATGTTGAGCAACAAGATGCCTCTGTGATTATCACAGAGTTGCCGGTTCCCCTTCCGTTTGTAGAGATGGACGATGGTCGCGTCTTTGAAATCCTGAGGAACTTGTCCTTGGCGCCACATCTCCTGGAAGAGTGTTGTGAGATCTGCCATCAGCCGGGGCCCACCGTACTTGTAGACTTCCGGTGGAATCGCGTCGGTTGTGGTATTATAACCTCCGAAGACGTTATTTCCTACAGCATGAGCCCTAACCACGAGTTGTGGGCTCATCTTACATAGAAAATTAAGTTAGGAGCGCACTAAAGGCCGACAGTACTGTATAAGCAGTGCTTTCTTTCTGGGGGTTTCCCACTGCAGGTGGCCACCGAAAATATCAACCAAGAGACAGCAGGATCCCTGTGCATGATATTGTTTCCATGCAAATCCGTACCGCAACCTCATTCAAGCAGTATTTTTGTTTGAATATTTTATTCAGTATCTCCGGGAGGTTGGTCGTCTCTTTTCGCAACGAACTTCGAAATCTCCATCCGTACGACATGCCTTTAGTAGCTTTTCTGTACCATGCGATGTTTGTTTTTATCTTACGTCCTAACCACGCTGCCGTTTTTCTGTTTGCGTCAGATTGAGTCGCATGGGTCCATGCAAGACGTCGATCTTACGAAGATCCTGCTGAGCCTGCGTCAATGTCGCATGGGCATCATTCAGACGGCCCAGCAGCTGCGTTACTCTTACCGCGCCGTCGTGGAGGGTGGCACCTTGCTCTTGTCCACCCCACCCAGTGAGCGACCCTTTCTTCAGGTAAACAGGCACTTCTTGTTAAGCACCTTCTTCCCTTCCCCGTCGCCCCTCCCCCCGTCTCCTGCAGGTTTTACAGCGAGGACGACATGCGAATCAACTCAGGGAGAAATGGATGGGTCAGCGAGTAATACGCGACCGTACTCTACCTGCCAACGTAACTCTAACTCTATCCATTGTGCTCGTAAGGGTTAGAATTGGCGTGTGGTAGGAGGACCGAAGTATCGCGTCAAATGGCAACTTTGCAGGCGGCGACTATTAGGAGGCCGCGGCAGTTTCAAAACACATCCCTTTTACTTTGAAAAGGAAAGATCGCGCAGGGTGAGCCTCATTCTTGCTCCCCTAAAGGGTGCGAGTAAACGTGGGTCAGGTCAGCTAGGAATTATATCGTGCGCATATTGGTTGGCGTGAGATAAAGCCACCGTATCGCCCAATCCGCACACTTGTGGGAGCAACAAACTATTGTGCGAGCCTACCAACCCGGTGACTAATGCTAATTCTAACGAAAACAATGAACAGAGTTAGAATTAGGTTGGTTATCTCCTTTTCCTCATTTAGTCCCATATTACTCGCTGACCTATCCTTTGTTCCCTGAGTTGGGTCACATATTACGTTCTTGAAGTAAATGCTGGTAATACGCATATTACTGCTTGAGGGCTTTCCAACGCTAACAATCTTCCATCTTGAGGAAGGCTCAAGCAACGAGTTGGTCAATGGTTCTTTATGCCCGGTGACTGAACAGAAAACCTCATGCCACACTTACTTCGGACGTAGTATCTTCGCTTGACTCTGGAAGTGCTTGTTATCTCGCCACGAGGGCCCTTGGGGGACGTGGATTCGAGAACATGTGACTGCGGTGAAAACTCTCCTGCTTAACCGCTGCGGAGCTTCTCAGAGAGAGAGAGGGAGCTTTCTGCCCTAAAATCAATCGAGGCCTTTCGAAAACTTCTTATCCCTGGAGAGTGCTGTTTGTTTGGCCGAAGGACCGCACTTTGGGCCTGGAAATCCACCTCCGATCAGAGCCGATTTCTGCTGATGATATTAATGAAGACAAAAACTTCGGTTCGGTTTCGAAATGAACTGACTGGAGGTCAGCTTGTCCGCGATGTCATCTCTCCAATTCGCTATCGAACTTAGCCGCCGCTGCCGCCGCTGCTGTGACGGCCAAATAGAAAAATGAAGAGAGGTGCTGATAGAGTGGCAAAAATTCCCATCGAAGGATTGAGCAGACCAGTTGGTGAAGCAGTTAGTGTGTGCTTTCAATGAATTCTCGTCGAGTCAGTACATTGATATGCGGACAGGCTTAAAGTTAAAACCTGGGACCAGAACCAAACGTGCACTCCTGCACGACGTTCTAAGCACTTCATCGAACCGAAGCTCAGCACTACCCCCACTACCTATCGCCGCAGAATTATGATTGGTTAAAAAGCATAATAAGCCTGAAACAGTTCCGTATCAATCTACTCTCATTCTCGGTCGTTTCATGCCTCGAACCATGGTTATACTGGGCTCCGATTTACAAACCACATTATAAGTACAACACCTATGTGTAAAAAATTGTGGTCACAGTTGTGACACATAATTAGACAATATAATTTTGGCAACATGTCAGCCAAGGCATATAGCGTATTCAGAGTATTTTGACGTATTACATAGGTTAAACCTATCATGCGATATCATAACCCAAATAGTTCTTCTTTACTTGCTAAGTTCATAGTGGTTTAACCTGTGTCCTTTGTCGACTTTTTTTATAAATAACATTTGGCTATTCCGCGCGGAGACATCTTTCGTTGATGAACACACACCGATCGCTACCGGAACTCGCTGTCCCGTTCTGCCTTGGGGCTCACTCGAGCCCGCTAGCAGCCGCGCAGCGGCTAGCAATAGAAGGGGCCGATTAGAAAAGCTTTCAAATACAAGGGAGGCTGGAATAGCCATTTCTGGGTCATTAGCCATCATCAGGCAGTCATACCCAACTCCAGGTGGTGCGCCACCCGATGGTCGAACCCGCCACCTGTTGATGAGAAGTCGAACGCTCTAACAGGAAACCTCTTTCTACTGTAAACCAACTCAGTTTGCATCTATTCACTAGTGCGCAGGTGGTTAAACAGAAGTGTTTAAACAGGTGCGTTCTCATATGCAGCTTCGAAAAACGCTCCTCGACATGCCTATTAGCCAATGAGATCAGTATTCGTAGTTAGATTGCGATTGCTTGATTATGAGATGGTCGGTTACAGTGAGCATGGCCGGACAGAGGACGAAATTGCCATTTACGCTAGGCTGTGGTAGATGATCGTCGCCAACAATCATAACTGCACGTTTGGTCCACGTGCAACCCCTTTCAGCAAAATCTTCTTATCATTTTTGAGCACGTTCAGTTGTCCTCAATCACGTTCACAGGTTTGAGTGCCAACTTTAGCGTAGGGACGCAAATGATGCTTGAGCGGTCCCCATTCATCTGCGGAAGTTCAACATTTATGCTCTTGATAATCTTGCTTGCTAGTTTTTGCGATGAAAGGTCGGTTCTGAATTTGTCCTGTGGCAGGCGAATGAGGACAATCGTGCCTACGAACCTAGATTCGATCATTGGAATAGGCATGCTGCCAACTTTTAGGATTTTAACTCGCACAAGAAGTGTGTCTCCTCCCAACTCGCGCTTTTGTTTTTGGTGACTCGTCTTTCTCCTACCACTTAGCACTTCTGTTTGCTTTCTCTCAACTCCCTTCAGTTTGGTAGCGATGAGGATGCCGAGGCGGACAACTTTGCAGGGGCGGACGATGACTGTGATCTAGAAGACGACGACGAAGATGAGGATGAGGATGATGACGATGATCATGATGAGGGTGGTGACGAGGAGGAGGACGAGTGCACAGACGATGAGGAGGCCCACTTCAAGAGAAACTTTCTGCGATCCCTGAAAAATAAGATGTTCGTCCCCAACACACCACATGTTTTCGAGAACTCTGATGTCTCTGTCGATGAGGGCTCGGAAGGTGAGGCAGCAGATGGGGAAGATGAGGATGAGGAGGAGGAGGAGGATGATGATTCCGAGATTGTGGGTTTCCTGAACTCTGTTCGCGCGTTAACCTCGTCTTTGCCCTCTGCGTCGGCATCGGAGATAGAAAAAATCGACCGGTCTCCGATATACGATGATTTGCAGCAGCAGCAATCGCTAGGAGCCGAAGAGCCTTCAAACCTCCCTGAGGATATCGTGTTGGACAGGTTAGTTCTGTTTATATTGTCGTGAAAATTACAGATTCGCGTGACGGCTTGACCCATTTCGTATTTCAATGTTATTGGAGGTCCGGCAGAGTAATATCTAAAGTCCTGGTGACCAATGAACATCCCACGGAAAATGGACTGCTATGTATATGCGAGAGGATAGGTTTTATAATCGAAACATGGTTAAGGATGACTTCTATGTGGTCTCCTTAACAGGACATGGGGAATAGAAACGCCCCGTCCTATTAATGAAGGCGGTCCCGCGCATAATTTCAGGAAAGGGACTGAGAGAGAGCGAGAGCGAGAGAGAAGCTGGCATTCGTCTCCACGTGAGGCAGTCGGTCGATGGTTGAATCGAACGCAGCAGGCTGGCCAAACCAAGACAAAATCTGGTAACAGAACAGCCAAAAGTCTGGCGTGCACTGCCATACATTGACGGCGTCTGAGGCAGTTTCCCGCCTCCTCAGACCGCTGGGGATCGGAATCGCCCATCGACCGGATTCAACCATTCGGAATCTAGTTATGAGACCGAAAGCCCCCCTTCCATGAGGTGAGACATCAAACATCATCGACCGGATCCAATGTGACTCCTGTGAAGTTAAACTACGTCGGAGAGACAGGGAAGCGGTTGCAGACCCGTGTTACCGAACACGTGCGGGCAGTGAGGAGAATGGACCCATTGTCCCTGGTGGCGGAACACTGTGCAAACTCTGGGCACACGTTCGCCTTCCAAAACGCCGAAATCCTAGGTCGAGGAAAGGACCGCGTAACCGGGGAAACAATCGAAGCCTGACACACGGAGCCTACGTCGATCAACCGTTGTGTCGCCCTTCCGGCAACCTACCAGTCCCTCCGGGCGCAGCTCATCGAACGTAAGAGCAAACACGGAATTAGGTCAAACCTGAATTCCACCCAATTACCTGAATTACTTTTCGTTTTTAAGACGAAAGCAGTCTTTTAATTTAATTTTCGTTTTTTACGAAACAACTCTAAGGGGTGTGCTATTTGTTGCTCTTATCTTCAAAGAAAACCGGACTTTAAATAGATGTCTGAACGACGGAAGCGGTTATCTTTTACGCAGGGGTATACGACACTGCGAGTCATGCAAGCGGTTCCAAGGATTCTCGCACATAAGCAATCACTACCGATTTTTCCTATAGAGCGATCCGGGTGTCGACATTTGTTTTACCTGTGTGCACAAAGTGTTCTCGAGGAGGGGACCGACAAAGCTTTGTCATTCTGTTGGTTTCACCAGTCGGCAATTTTTTGGAAAATCTGGTTCAGCTGGTTACAATTATACTTTTGTCGTGATCAATGAGCCAGGTTTCATGACATAATAGATCACACCTGCGCCAGACCTTCAAGCACTCACCGTCAGCTTCTTTTAATGAACACTGCGCTTCGGGCTGTGTTTGGGTGGTTTTTCTCTGTCCACCTACCGCGCTGAACGTTTGCGGTTGTGTTGTTTTGGCTCCAGTTCTCATCAGATGTTAAAATTCGCTTCAAAAATGGATTTTTTTGTGACGAGACGGCAACATCATACAGGCTTTCAAGCCAATTTGTTTCTGATTTTCATGCACATCATGCGAAAGCAACATATTCAACTTTGTCATTACCGAATTCAGCTAGGTGGGTTACTGCTGTTTGCTTGCTAACACCAAACATCAACAATAATTTAAGTGCACTTTGAGGTGGATCTGCCTCGATGGTGACTTCCAGTTCACCTTTGATTCTTGCCGACCGCATGGTTCATTCGTGAGGTCAAAGTTACCAGAACGAAATTTCGCAAACCAATTCGATACTCGTTGCAGAATGGCTAATGAGACAGAATTGGCCGTTCCAGTCCGTGTTGCCTTTGCTGGCAATGTTCATCTGCCAATTTTACATTGTCTGCTGTGTAGTCTTGTTATATTCCTAGCTGTCTGCGATGTTGTCACGCAAGAACTCGTACTTCATAACTGTACAAATTTCCAACTTCTCCATCTTTTAATAAGAATAAAACGCTTTTAAATATGTTTAAAGCCCACAGTCATTCAGAAGGAGGCAGTACGCACAGCACTTTTCCAAAAAAACAAAATAATACCAAAGTATGGTATGAATGCAAAATAATAAGCTGTTAAAGTTGACCATATGCCTCACTACAAATTTCATACTGGATCCAATACATTCCTTCGTTCAACACAAGTACCGCTGCTGCTGCTGTCACCGTCTTCCACCACCCAGCCGTCTTCATGCGCTAGTTCCTTGGTTTATAGGGCTGCATCTGTGGTGAGCTTCGAAAAGACCCTGGAATTACGCTGAAACTGCTGCCGCGGTGTGGCGTTAGTCGTTTTGAGATAGCTAGGAATTCGCGTTTTCGGTAGTGATGCCTTGTGTGGCCGCCTAAACAGGACACGGGAATAGGAACCATCCACAATACATGTGGACTTGTGCCAACTTCAAGTTTAGGATTAAGGCGAGTATCAATGTTAGGTTTAAGTTGGAAGCTAAGGTTAGAGTTGGTGTTAGTAGGGTCGTGATTAGGCTAAGGATAACTGTAGGGATAAGGTTTAGGGTAGGGCTAGGTTTAAGATCACAGTTTATTTTTATGTTAGGGTTAGTGTGTTAGCGTTAAGACACGCGTATATTTACCCTTCGTTAAATTTACCGTAAGGTCTTCTATTTGAAGCGGACCGGGTGGTTCCTATCCCCGTATCCTGTTTAGGCAACCATAACAGGCATCCCTACAGCCTTTTTCTTTGCTATACTGGCCAAAGTCCACAAAACCTGTCTAATTTTTCTCACACACACACAAAACAGCCCTCCCTGTTTTAGTTCCAGCATTAAGGCCAGTCCTGATCTCCCACCGGCCGGAGGACCATCAGGCTGTCATCGCCCTTCGGCGTCCTTCACACTCGACGATTCGTGTATATCGGGCTCGGAGCAAGGGGTACTGGATGACCAAATTAACAGAACCGAAGAGGAGGAAGGGGAGCCCGACGAATCCCCTGCTTCAGACGATGAGGAGACGGAGGAGCAGGCCGTAGGACGCCTGCGGGCGATCATGGAGGCCGTCCAACAGCGGCATGCAGCCCGTATCTCGCGGCAGGAGCAGACACGCGCCAAGTTGGCTGCTGTAATGGCTCGTATGCGCGAGAAGGATCTTGCCCGTAGACGATGGCTGCCCCTCTGCCTCTCTTTGCCCCTTCAACGCTGGTACACTTCGGGCTACATTAATAACCCCACTCAGGCCATGCTCTTTTCCCTCGGCCTTGCTGGTCTAATCACCGGACTGGCTTTTGGTGGAATTTGGTATGGCCGGGCTCTGCGGTAGTGACTGGTTTTCGCTCGGTCGTAAATGACGGATCGGCGCAAATTCTGTACAGTTATGCACATCATTTCCCCCTTCCCCCTCACACCAACTGGATACATTCTGTGATTTTAGCCTCCTGAGCTCCTCTCTACTCTACCACTGACGCGCTAATTGATTAGTTATCAACGCTCATTTTACATGCGCGTGCTTCTGCACACACATACACACACCCCGAGAAGAACGGCATTTCCGCTCGCTTGCCGAGATTGGATGAAACCTAGCAGCCCCTTACCGTGCGTGTTTCTTTTTTTAGATTTTATCAGTTACACTTGCTATCAATCTGTCATACGTACCTATGCGTATTCTCTCAGAGCTCAGTAAATACATTACATTAGTGCCTTATTTTGTGTTTATCGATGTGCGTCCATGTGAGACAAAAAATGAATAGCAGTCATTTACAAGCTTTGGAATGCTTACTCTGAACAGGCTAAATTGGTGTGGACAACTGGTAGTAGTGAGAATGGGATTTACAGGTGTCATGCCACAAGGATAGATCGGGTTCATCGGAGGTATTTTTTGGGAACTTGAAGTAGCTCCCTGAAACGTCAGACCACAGACCGATGTGCCTCTATAGATGCCTCCGTACGCTAGCGAGAGTCAACCGAGACTCACCAAGATTTCTTGTGTGTAAAAACAGCATTGTCATTCAGTTCGATTGGACATCATATAAAAATCATGTTTACCTTAAATATTCCATCCGGAAGACCACGTTAGGTTGTTTTCGCAGTCTCGGGTGCATTTTTAAAGCCCTTTTTCGTGACAGGAATGCTACCCGTAATCGCATGGACGACGTTACATGATTCCCTGATGAACTGAACACTGCAGTTGTTTCACACCTCAGAAAATCCGTGGAACACGTTGCCGGACTTCCGGCTAATACCTTTTTTTGTATTTTTACTTGTACTTACTTGACCTACTTTGTGTTTACGATGGTCTGAGTTCCATTTGGATGACTGTCTGAACTTCTCTGAATATATTTGTCCTTTATTCGAAAAAGGGAGTTACACCTGACGTGACAGTTCGACCGACGATGTCCACCGTATGCTCCACAGAAGGGTGGAACACGGACGGGGACTTGCACGTAGATTGGTTTTAAGTAATAGTAGCCTTTCGCTGCAGTTATCGTACACTCTGCTCCTCCCCCACCTGAGCCCGGTGTCAAGACAGAGTCAAGAAGACCGGAGGCGGGAGAGGGCGCAGCTGGCTGTCGCAACTGGAGCCGCCCCTGGGCGTACAACCACACCTGGCTCGGATCCCACGGAGTGGGAGTGCCATAAAGGCCGCATTAAGAAGGAGACATTGTAGCCTGACTCTCAGTCAGCCACTCCACACAAAATACACACTGGACTGACCACGTGGTGTGAGTTTTCCCGTCAGTTGGCAACCTTCCAAGCCACGGCTTTTAGCGCACCGTGATAGTTTCAAGTGCATCCGATTGTTAATAATGCGGGAAATGCGCTGAGCCGTCGACCTCACTCTCTCCCCTACCCCCACACTCGGGCCACTGTCCGAGTCGGTCAGTTGTCTGATGCGTAAGTAGGCGCAGCTGCTGATGCCCTTGTCTACGTACACGACCTAGCTGCCCAAACTCAAACACCAGGATTTCACACAAATACCTGATGCAGTAGTTGCATCACATCACTGTTGTTAAGGGGCGTCACCGTCCTTTGACGGGTCCATCTAGACCCGAGAGTTTGATTTTTAGCCCTTCAATCTGGGCGGCGAAATTAAGTGAACATAATTTTCCCCAAACAGATCAAAGACAACTGAGGAATTGTTATAAGCACTTGCCTATTTATTTTATCTGTAAAAAGATTGTCCAAAATATCTACGAAAGCTCCTGCGATGAGGTTGTCCTAGGATTTCTTGGAAAGTTTTCATGGCCCATGTTACCTCAAGGACACAGTAATTCAGCTTAGGATCGGGCTGGTTCACGCTGATCCGAATTTCCCCCTTGTTCGTCGAGATATTTGCTGGGGTCGATACATGGCGGCTATCCTGACTGCGCTGGCACCATTGTATGGTAGTTAAGCTTCGATACGAACAAACAGGCGTGCGGGTCCAGGGCGCAAGATCTGAATTCGCGCGCAGTCAAAGGAATTATTGATTTTTTGCACGCTTGGCCCATTCGGAAAGCGCTGGATCACCGCTGGCCATACCATGAGTGACGGCTTGGCTGTGAGGCGGTAAGATTTCGTCTTAAACTTATTCCTTCTCGAGTTTTCGCATTTTCAGAAGGGCTGTCTTTAGCAGTAAACCTAACCCAAACCTTAACCGTAACCATTATCTTAACTCTAACCCTAATTTCTCAGCCTGTTCCCATGTTCTGTGAAGGTGGAGGAGCATATAAGCACTCCCCACGGAAAATTATATGGGTTGAATCTGAAGGAAAGGGCCGGAAGTTCAGCGGTGTGACGATGATGATAAACTGAAGAGTATTCAACTGTCGGAGCAGACGCTGCATTAGTCTGAGATTTTGGGTCCGTGAATTAGTCGCATATCAGCAACAAATCAACAGCTACAGAGGTGCAAGCTCTTTTTTCTTGCTCTTCGCACACCGACCAAGAAGATTCTTGACCGGAAAGAGTGCCGCGCCATCTGGCAGTTAGCGCACAGTTCGTGATACATAGGGGAAAAATCACTATGAGGATGTGTTGTAGACATCCAACATAACGTTGCTGATAAGGACAAGTTCGAACATCGATTTCGATGAGATCCAATGTGTGCTCGACAGGTGGGTGGTGGAGGAACGGTGACTTGCGCGTGGATCAATTTTAAGTGATAGTACACTTGCGTTGCATCTACCGCACCCCCTCCGTCTCCCCCACCTGAGCCCGGCGTCATGACAAAGTCAGAAGACTGGAGGCGGGGTCGGGCGCAGGTGGCTGGCGCGGCCGGAGCCGCCCCTAAGCGTGCTGCCACTTCTGACTCCGATCCCACGGAGTGGGAATGCCATAGAGGTCACAGTACGAAGGAGCTATCGCAGTCTGACTCTTAGATCACTAGTCAGCCACTCTGACAACACACATTGGACTGACTTGAAGTCTGAGTGTAGTTGCTAGATGGAAACCTTCCAAGCCCCGACACTTAGCGCAGCAAGATGCAGCAGAGAAGCCGCATGGAATCGCATGTAGTTTAATTAGCTCATGAGCTGTGTGAATGTAGGGGAGTAGTGCAGACAGTTGTATGCTGGTGCTTCTGGCACTCGTTCACGGGTTTCTGTACCAAGGATTCGCAAGTGACTGGCAAGGCGGATGCGTGAGGTGAATGCACGATCGCGATGAGGACAAGTTAGGACCGAATCCCCATCCCTGGTAGTGGGGCCGTGCGGTATTGGAGGTAGTGGGTGGCGGGTAGTGGTAGGTGGTCTTATCGGTGGTGGGAGTGGGGGAAGTGGAACTTTTCGCTGTGATCGACGCCGGCGTTGCGGGAGGGAGGGTGATGCCGGTGATCGAGGGCAGTGGGACATCGGAAGTTTGATGAAAGGTGGTAGGGGTTGTCATCATCGAGAGATTCGAAGCAGGGTAGGCAGAAGGGATGCTTGGTGACGCAGAAGTTTGCGTTATTGGATTGTTATTACATTGCGTCCGAAGGTGTCTAACAAGGCCGCTTCGCGCGCAGAAGGTGCGTTGGCAGTTTAGGCATATTTGGAGGACTTATGCATTGGTGGTGTTGATCCGGCGTGCTTGTGACTTACGTGCCTCCCTTTTGGCCTTAGCGGCAGCGATCCGCTTGTCTTCTTAAATTGCTGCATCAGTCTTCACTACTCTTCCCCAGGCCAGTCGGTCCTGGGCGAGATCCTCCTAGTTTACCGGGTTGATTTGCAATCGCTTGAGATATTTCTTCAAAGTGTCCTGGTAGCGTCGTTTTTGTCCTCTTTGTCTGCGAGCATCCATAGCGACATCTCTGTAGAGAACTCGTTTGGGTAGTCGTAACTCGTCCATTCTCACCAGTTGGCTGCTCCATCTCAGTTGCACTTGCTTCAACGTGGCCTTGATGCTGAAGCTTCCGGTCCGCTCCAGGACTACCGTGTACGGGATCCTATCTTGCCATCTCAGCTTAAGTATTCTGCAGAGGCAGCTGAGTTTGAAATGATTCAGACTTCTGGCTTGGTTCAAGTAAGCGGTCCAGGTCTCTGCTTCGTACAGGAGTGTCCTCAAGATGACAGGTTGTACATCTTAAGTTTGGTGTGGCGATTCCACACGTAGCTCTGCAGTCCCCGAAGGCTTACCTGGCCGTGGAGATTCTATGAGCAACTTCGTCCTTGACTCTCATGTTGTGTGAAAGTTTGGTTCCTAGATAAGTGAAGTTGTCCACACATGATTTGGGTGCCGCAGACCTTGATGCGAGGTGCTTCGTAGACAGTGATATGTTGCGGTTGGGGCATAACCACCGATTTGTCCATATTGTTGGTCGACCCAACGTTGGCACAGCCGGCAGCGCAGAGAGTCAGGCTACTTTATGTGTCTTCTTCCGTCATGGTGCTGAATGCGGGTCATGGGCAGTAGTCGTGGATTACGTTTGGGAGTCCGAATGTGCCGGTCCCGTAAAGTATGTGTATCACAGGGCATTCATCACGGTAGGTGTCCATCAACATGGCGCAGAACATGAGAGTAAAGGAGTTGGAAGCTCGAAAACAGCTCTGCTTCACTCCGTTGGTCACCGAGAATGCTTCGCAGGTCGTCTTTATCAGTGACACGCGCTATCATCCTGTCATGTAGCTGACACCAAATGTGTGTCAATCGCTCAGAACGTCCTAATTTGTCTATGATTCTCCACAAAGCATCGCAATTAACCGTATCGAAGGCTTTTGTCAGATTCATAAAGTTTGTGTAGGGGTGGGTCTTCGTCTCCTGACAGTTCTCTTGTAGATGGCGAGCGCCGATGTTGATGTCGGTTATTGCGCAATTTCATCGGAAGTCACATTGGCTTTCCGGGAGAAGTCCCTGGTTAGGATGTTTTTTTGGATGGTTAAGAAGAACGCTAGCGAAGATCTTTCCGGAGATGTCAAGGAGCGAGATGCCTCTGTGGTTGTCATAGAGTTGCCGGCTCCCTTTCCACTTGTGAAGTTGGACGATGATCGTGTCCTTGGAATCCTCAGAAACTTGTTCCTGGCACCCCATCAACTGGAATATCGTTGTACGTTCTGCCGCCAGCGGAGTCCGCCACGCTTGTAGACTTTCCGCTTTCCAGCTGGAAATCTATTGCACGGCCCGGATAGTTTCTCGGGACTGAGGGCGGAGATTCAGGTCATTGTTCGTTTCCAGTTGAGGGAGCCGGTCGATAGCAGCATCGGAAATGGCTGATGAGCAATTAAGAACACTTCTGAAGTGCTCGGCCTAGCGCTTCAGAATTTTTTATTTCTACGTCAGAAGTGTTGTGCCCTCTGAGCTGAGCAGCGGTGCGACTCCCTTGATAGAGGGGCCGCAGATGGCCTTGATGGCTTTGAAAAAGGTTTTTTCATTTCATTGTGGATTGCATCCTCTTGGAGTTACTCAGCCTTTCGGACAATCTTGGCGTCCTGCATCTCCCGCAGCCGTTGCTGTACAAGGCAGCGGCATCTGAAGAAGGCTGCTTTGGTGGCGTCAGTCCAAAGGTCCATGTAGGCTTTGTGTAGTCCATTCTTCTCCGCGAGTAAGTTGCTGACGTCGACGTCATTGTCGTCAAACCAGTCCTGGTATTTACGGCGTGCGCATCCTAGCACTTCGAGGGCAGTGGACTGGATGACATTTCGCAGTTGACACCATCGTGTCTCCACGGTGACGTTGTTATCTGGAGCATGCAGGTCCTCCATTTTATGGGTTATCTGGTTGCTGAAAGCAAAAAAGTGAGCAGACAAATTTACCAAAAGAGTTTAACTTATCTGGCAGTCATTTAACTTGAAGCCTTCATCGGGGTTGAAGCTGGAACCTCATCTTGGAGATGACGAGGGGGTGATCCGTCCAACCATCGGCATCGCTGATCGCCTTGGTCACCAGCGCGTCCTGTTCATCTCGCCTGCGGTCGAGAATATATTCTGCCAGTGCTGCGACCGAGGGTGCATCCACATGGCCCTCTCCCGCGTCGGAAGGCGGAAGAAGGTGTTGGTCAGCAGGAGACGGTGTTCCGCACACGTGCGCAGAAGAAGGAGGCCGTTATCGTTACAGCTACCGAGACCGTGGGGACCCAGCACACCCTTCCAGGCAGCGTGGTCCGTCCCGACCTAGGCGTTGAAGTCACCAAGGACAATTAACTTGTCCACCTTCGGCACAGTCGCCAGTAAGGCGTGCAGGTCCTCATAGAATTCGTCCTTCGCCACCTCAGAGCTCGTCATTGGGGGAGCGTAGGCGCTGATGATGGTGGCGAACTGGTCTCCCCGAAGAGGCAGGCGGAGGCTCATCAGGCGATCATTTATACCCTGCGGCAGACAGGGCAGTCGTCTGACGATGTCGTCTCGGATGGCTAAGGTAACACCAGCGTCGTTTCGCTCTGCCTTTGTGCGGCCGTTGTAGAAGGTGTAGCTGGCACTTACACCCTTTAGCTGGTCCTGCTCAGATAATCGGGTCTCGCTGAAAGCAGTAAGGTCGATCTTTTAGCGCGTCAGTTATCGAGCGACTAGCGCTGTTCTATGTTCCAGTCGATTGTTCCTCAGATTGCAAGCAGCTAAAATGAGTGGGCTCACCTGGGCAGCCCGGGTAGTACGTCGAGGGATAAGGGTGGAGCTGTTGTTGTTTGTTTGGTTGTTTGGAAGAAAGTGCGAGCTGCCAGCCCCGGTCTGCTGGCAGAGAATGTGGGAGCCGGCATTTGTTTAGGGTACCTTTTCTAGTCCCTTTCTCAGCGAAGAGGTAAACAGTGCTGTCCCTAACTAAACCTACTGAGAAATCAATGGACAGGAGACAGCGAGGATGAGAAACATGACTACCGGGTTTTTTGACTCACAACACAGGAGACGTCCATCATACTCACGCAGCCATGTTACACTGACAGGATAGTTTCAAGGTTATGGGGGATAGGAGTATTTACATAATTGAAGTAAGCGAACACGTCTACGCGTACCACACACGTGCAAACCCTACAGGCCCAGAGGGTTGGCATTAAGGACGCACTGGGGGGAGCCATTGCAGTTCTATCGGTACGGTGGGCGAGGATCTGCCTAAAGCGTCAGTGAACAGCACTTCTAGCGCGTCCGGACAGTTTAAAGTGAGCGAGGTTTATGCGGATGGAAAACCTAACACTTGGTTGGAGTTGGAATGGTGTAAGAAACACTAGATGGAAAAATAGAGCCCATAGCAAAAAAGAAAAGAAGAAAAGAAAGAAAGAAAAGAAGCGAAGAGTGATACCTAGAAATCAGAAAAAAAGTAGCATGCACTTGCGGAAAAGTCGGTATGCGTCTTAAGGCTTTGCCAGAAAGCTCGCAATAAAACTTTACAGTTTACATTTTTGTGGGTACACCTACCCATTTACAGATTGACACGACTTGTAAACTCACAGACAGTGTCCTTCAGAATTCAGTGACTTAGCGCGTGTTGCTTTTCCGTGGCTTTAATTAATATGATTTTGCTCACGACCAAAACGCGTGTTCCATCGATTCTGCGCGAGTGGGTGATGCAGATTCGTGTGCAGCAAATCAAAATAGATGTAGATGTACTACTTGTTGCAGACTGAATATTAAGCGTCTATTTTGACGAATGCGAGGGAATTTTGGGTAGATTTTTAAAAGGCTTGATCTGAAAACTTTAAGTTGACGTTTGCATATCGATGTTTGATGAAATTAACAAATTTACTAATAAGCTACACTGATTTAATCCGCACGTTAAGTTTTACGACTTCAAATCACTTGACTTACTAGGTTACTATGTATTTCATCTGTAATTTTAAAAAAATATAGTTTCCGTGCATTTGCCCAAAATGGGTTCTCTCTCCCTCTTTGGTCCCCCTTCCGATGTTCATGGGTCTGTAGATTGTGTTGCTTTGTAAGACATGCTTACGATAGAAGTCATTATTCCACAAGTTTTAGTTCATAAAACACCTTCTGTGGCATTGCAACCTTCTGTTTAAAATGTGCCCGAAATCAGGATCTTTCTTCTTCTTTACTGCATCGCAAAGTAAGCTTTCGGGCGATCTTAACACTCCTTGATTTTTAACTGAAATTTAGAACTATGTTTTCGATTAGCAATATTACTTAATTGTAGCTGTAGTAGCGATCTTCATGCCATTATGCCATATTATAGTTTCGGCAATTCTGTCTGGCCACCTGTAAAATCTACATTCGGTGAAAAGACTACTTAAGTAGTAAGAGAGCTTACTTTTGGTTTGTGTCGCTTTTATAAATGTGGATATGTGTTAGAGAAAAGATCTCCTGTGGAAGCACAAAAACCGGACCTACTGGACCCTCACAAGACTACTTAAGTAGTAAGAAAGCTCACGACTGGTTTTTATCGCCTTTATAACTGCGGACATGCGTAAGAGAAAAGATTTCCTGTGGAAGCACAAAACTGGACCTGAGACCCTCGCAAGAAAAGCCACCTGTCTTGCGGGAACCGTAGTAAAAAGGGTTTTTACGGGAAGAGGGCAGAATGAGGAGCCAGAAAACCTGGAAGGAGCAAAATAAGAAGGTAGGAGTACTTACAACCTAGTAATAGACTATAAATGAGCTAAGTGGCACCCACAGGGTTGAAGGGAAACGGGAAAGCTCTTCCATGGGTGAAGGGCGAGGGAATCAACCTCACGGATCGGTGTAATGGAAAGCAAGCCTGGACT
This sequence comes from Schistocephalus solidus, assembly GCA_017591395.1. NCBI lineage: Eukaryota > Metazoa > Platyhelminthes > Cestoda > Diphyllobothriidea > Diphyllobothriidae > Schistocephalus > Schistocephalus solidus. The sequence goes on from WEDG01001661.1 coordinate 85,326, forward strand.
GGTGTCAAAAAGAGCTAACTGGGAACACAGGTCACTGAAGGACAAAAGTTAAGCGCTTGAAAACGAAATCAGGGACAGGTAATCCGGAGCCAGTGTTCTCAGTGGTTTCGGCTATTGTACTTCCACAAAATCTCCTTTTACTAATTGTATTGCCAATCATGTATTCTTAAAATTTTATGCTCAAAATAAAACCATAATTAGGGTTTAAAATGTTTTTTAAATGCCCTATTAATGTTGAGCACCATCTTCCTTTGCATTTGCGGTCTACAGCCTACAAACTGCGTACTTTCTATGTAAGGAAATGCATACTATCCTCTATGCCCTTAAGAAGATATCATATGGAGCTCATACGCATTTAAAATGAAACTGGACCATGTTACATACTAAAAAGGGAGATTTTATAGACGAACAGGTGAGATGCTACTTGAATGGGCATTCGACAGTCTTAAATAAGGGCCACATTCCAAATTTAAAAGCTAAATCATACCGTTCCTTTATGTGTGCCACACGAAGGAGAAGTGATTTTCTCTTACCTGAGTACATGAACAGATATTTTTGGACATGTTTTCTGTATCGTAAATTTATGAAAAAAACCATACTACTTATACATTCATCTTGTACTGGGTTTTGTTTGGACAGGCGCCCGAAAAGGAGCTCATAGAAAAGCAGACATCGTAGTGTGACTGAAATTTTATTCGATTATGCCACAGAATAATTACAATCACATTCCCACTTAACTAATTCAGAATTTGATTAAAATGTCGTGGGATTGGTCAGTGGCCGTATTTAGACATGTTGGTCGACGTTTCCGATGTAAGACGACGTTTGATTCGCGTTGTTACAGTCCTTTTTCCAAGCTCAGATGCTGCCGTGGCCGTGCATCCGAGCAGGCGGGATCCATAAAACGTTTGAAGTTGATTGTATACCTTCAAAGCGAATTTTTAAACAAGTGACCACACATCGTTTTGTGATGTAGCCTTAGGCCTTATCCAGGTAGGTAGGAGGCGTCAGACGAAGACGTCGGGCATCACATCTCTCCCATCGCCGGTCAGCCCCTCTCAGATATACCACTGCTAAATACTGAATAGGGCAGAGGACGCGAGGCCAATCTATTGCTTATTTCTCACACGCATGCGCTGCCGCAATAATTTACTGGCCTTGTTTGTTTAACGCACAAATCGTAGGTTCATTCTGAGACCTCAGGAATGCTGTCCTGTTGTCTTACGCTCAAATATTTGTCCTTCGATTCAAGTTAGGAGCATTCATTTAATGCAGCCTAATCATCGTCCTTATATATCTACTACGAGGAACCATCTAAGAAATTATTCCCGGTTAGTTAGGAGTAGAATTCGCGTTTGGAGGGGCTAAACCTTCAAAAGGAAGAGAAGCCGTACAGTATATTTCGTGCGTTCTGATCTTTCTTGGCATGAAAGCTGCGAGTTCATTCGTTTTGACAACAGTGGTTGTCTGAGGGTAAAAACGAATCGATTGACATCGTCATACGCTGCTTTTTTCCGAACCTCTGCATTTTCCTCACCCATTTTTAAATACTGGGCCTTGAAGGCCTAAAACAGCCAGGTTCAGTAAGATGACATTCCAGCTCTCTTTCTTTGGGTATTTTTGGAGACTCGCCTGAGGCCACCTGCCGTATTTCCCGCGAAGGAATCTGATTGGTCTCCCGTTTCAGCCCCTTTGGCCAATCATGGCGGCGCATTTCGTTTGGCTTATCCCCAGCATTTTAACTTGGCCGCACTACGCACTCGGACCTTTTTTTCTTCTGGCGGGTGCTTTGTAATTTTTTTATTATAAAAAGTGAACTTGGCTGCCCCCAAGCCAGGTCTCCGTGGGTGAACGAACGCAGTACAACGTGGAAATATTAATACTGTGCGGAAACCATAGCGTGCCAGGCAAAACAAAATTTAATTAGCTTGTTGGGACGTACTTGTGCACAGCGTCGTACGGCGATGCATGGATAACTTGTACCACGGTTCGGAAACCAAATCAGAAATCAATAGTAATTAACTGCATTTGGGTGCTTTTTAAAGACCGAAATTATTTGATGAATCCAAGTGCCACTAAATTAACGCGTTTTTGCCTAAATTTCGATGCTTATGGGTAACTACTTATTATACTCTAACAGAGGGAGAAAATGCTTAGTGTTTCTATATGCCATGTGGGTCCTCGAATCTTTAATTTTAACAACAGAGTTCAAAAACTTCGATATTTCCAGAAAGAATGAGCACTGGACTGCTTTTAGGAACACTAACTGCTAAATATGCATAAGTAGCACCTCAATGCGAGGAAATAAAAAGCCTTTTCAATCTGCTCACCTGTGAAATACATTTTCAATGACTACATAAAGCGAATTAAATTTCTGAAGATATATGGAACAGAACCAAATTTGCTGTACCATTTCGCAGGTACTCGTATGTTCTTAGAATTTTTTACCTGAAGGAAGGTAAAAAAATCTTTAGGGCTTTCATATGAACATTCCTATGGTTAAGTAAACATGTTTTATTTATTCCGCTTTACAATTATGCAATCTGGGCAACCTCAGGTCAAGTATTCTGTCCAACACGGTGTGAAAAACTTAAGAGTTTGTTTCATAGCCATAAAGTTGTTTGAAAACTTTAAAAAAACGTGCAAATAGGTTAATATTTAAAAAAAGTGTACGAATTACTAAATTTATAAATAAGGAGGCCTACACTTTCCTAAATAATTATGTGAATTAGTTTATATTTTTAAATTAATGCGTTAAAGTTAGTTTTGAATAATCGTTTAGTGGAATCATATATATGCTAAATGTACTATTTGAAAATAAGTTACTTTTGTATTTGAAAATTCAAGTAATTCGCTCATTTTCCGACAATAATCTGATTCGAAAATCCAGCAGAGGTTCTCAGATTCTTAATAACAATGTTCGTAAAGTGAAATTCTCATGGGATTTCACAACGAGGGTTATTTCACCTATAAAAGCTGAATTTCTATAAAACGTTTGGGGCCAATCCTGAAATGTTCAGTGTTTAGGGCTAAACTCTGAGGTTGTTCGATAATATCTAAAGCAAAATCATAAAAGTTATTGAAATGAAAAGGCAACAGCTTTTGTTCGAAGGTTCTAATATTCACAGACCGACCCTGACCTTACGTAATGTACCTACCGGTATACGCAGATTGTACACTGAATATCTCTCGACTTACTTGTTGCGGCACACCTCTGAAAGTTCTGAGATCGTTCATTGTTCTTAAGAAGAACTATCAAGATTTATGTTTTCTATCAATTTCGCAAATAGATTTTTTCCATGATTGACTATTTCGGTGTATGTAGATTTTTAAGTTGCCTCGAATAAAAAAAAAGTGTACGAAACACTGTTTTTCATTGGGGCAAGCAACAGTGTTTATAAGGTGACAGTAGGGAGTCGAAAATATCGATTGACGTGCAGCAACGTGGGGAATTCCAGTTGGGAAGGGTTTTAGGCATCGACGAAAATCGAATTCGCTATTATAATCCAACAAAAAAGTGTTCATTGTTTTCAGAAAGCTTTTATCCAAAACGAATGCCATTCATATCTTCTAAAATGTATGTAAATTGTTTTTTGATATGTTGTCGTCATTCGCTCCTATTTCATAGAGGAATATTCTGGCTTCAAAGTGGATGCAGTGTTGGTAATTTTGATTCTCACATTACTTTTCATGTAATCTCCTATCTAAATTTTTAATAATACTGCTTCAGGAGACACAATTATCTGTTTCTAGTATAAATTGCTAGAACTGCCTGGAGGTCAGTGTATAGTGACTTCGGAAGACATGTTGTTTCTGTTTTCAGGAAGTATACAACAGTTAATTTGTGTACCCTAAGACATAACTTCATAGCAGTGTGCATTTAAAATAATGTGGGAATTGGACTAAGTAAGTTCAGCTGGTACCTATACTTAAAATGAAAAATTAAAACACTTTCTTATAAAAGAAATGGAAGTGATTATTTTTTGGAATCTTTTTGCAGAAAATATGGTTAAATATATACAGGCACAGGAAATCAGTAGACAAACATGGAAACTTTGCAGGCAATTATGTTTCAGTAAGTGCGATATTCACCGATGGCTCGAGCGATTTTTTTCATGAAAAACCAGTGACATGAAGTTTTTTTTAATATTTAATAATTGTTTTACAGGCCAATATGTATTGTAACACAACTAAAGCAATCATTTTTAGACGTATCCGCAGTTTTTTTATTTTGGAACTCCATGTGTTTCGCAATTTGTTGCGTGAGTAATTCTGTATTGGCAAGGTTAGTGAACATGCATGGAAAGAATTCCAAGCTTTCCACATAAACCGCATACTACTACAAAATCACACCAGCATCCAACTAAAAATGTCGAAATAAAAATTGAGCAGTTAAAAATCGCCAAAATAGTTGCAGTCTTTATGGGCGTCTCAGTACGCGGATGCTTGTGTCAGGGATACCAGCTTTAAAAACAGCTTCAAAATTGAGATATTTCGTTTCTGAAATGTCACTTTTTCCGGAAGTCATAAGTTCCTGAAACGCAAGCAGAATAAATAACTCCTTACTCAGGTAAGTTATTCATGACCATGAAGCTTTGGCTACCGACTGGAAGTGTCATGTTAGTTGTGCAACGATTATTTTCATCCTGACTTATCACAACTATTGTAATGGGAATATCCTGTTCTGTAGTGTGCAGATTAATCTATTATCCAAGTGATACCGTCTTCGTCTTCTCTGCTCAATTATTATCTTATAGGCCCATATTACAAACGCAACTATTTACTTATTTGAAGAGGTGATTTAAAGTTCTTAACAAGTTTAAGGACACTGTTGAAGCTCCGACCTCCCATTCTACGCTGTTTTCTACGCTATATCGTAAAAAAATGTTGCAAATAATTCTGGAGCTCCACCAGCAGCCAAAAAAACAAGAGAGACTGACATGGCCATTTCTGGCTCATTAACTATCATCAGCCATTCATACCCACCCCAGGTTGGTGCCCCACCCGAGTCTTGAGCCTGCGATTTGTTGATCAGAAGTCCAACGCTCTAACCCTTGAGCCACGGGCTCGTTGTCCTGTCAGTTTACTTCGGGAATATTGCCTTCCGTCCTTTGATGAACGCTCACCGATCGTTGAGTCAACTCACTCGTCCCGCTCATTAGCAGCCAACAGCACCTTTATGCATCATTTGACTTGCACAGAACGAATGGCCGGCAGTCGACCATTTCTTCTACACTTGCAAAACGTAGGAGGTTCCAAATACGGATCGGTGTTAGTAGGGCAGCAATAAAGCTCTGAGATGGAGAAAAGGAGGCCGCTGTAAAGTAAATAATGTTTACCAGGCCTGCCAAATCGATCAGTTTTGCCTCTCCAGTCGAGCTAATTCTTCTCCTTTCTTGGCTGATTTTTCCCTTTTGTTGATGCGAGAAAGTTGACTAGGAATTGACTGTGTCAGTAGTTAGTCATGCTGGATGTCATCCCAATATGGTGCTCGTGCCCGGAAAATTATGCGAAATCCCAGCTACCTGGAGGATCGTAAACAGCTGGTACGATGACGGAACGGTGACGCGGGCTGTGTATTCGTTCCGATCCTTTTTAGTTTCCTGCTTCCCGCCACACTGAGGGACACATACTACGAGAATTTAGAAACTAAAACAGATGAGCAGTTGCTTGACATCCAGCGCATGCAGGCATCATGCTTTCCTCCATGACTGGAACTCATGCTCTCCAGTTCACCTATGATTGCACGCTCGATTCGGCAATGAAATCGGCCTCTGGCCTTACAAACGTCAAACTGTCCCGCAACATGGAGAAGACGGTGTTAATAAATGAAGTAGCGTTACTGGAACCTGCCCAACATCCCTGGACAAATTATCCTACCTGGACCGTCTAATGTTGAGTAACACCAAAATGACCAACGACTTTTCAATGCAGATCTCAAAAGTCAATTTGGAATCGTTTTGCTCTTCAGCTGAACACGAGACTTAACTCTCCTGTACGGGCCACAGACGTGGACAGTTGATGCAATTCCAACGAGGACATTCAAATCCATTCAATCTTGGGAATACATGCAGTTATTTTCAGGTTATCGTTATTGGGTCACCTCTATCTCTCTCGTGAGGCGATCGCATGAGGGATGGTTAACAGGGCAGTGTTCCGTTGGTCTGTCATCTCTCTATATACGTCTTCAACTTACCTTTTGCATTTTTATGCTAATAACTGATGTTTGGAAAAAATGCATAGATGTTTCAATTTCTAAGAGTCTTGTCTTCTCAACTTCCCCTCTTGCGTGAGAGATACCTATTTCTTGGCGTCTGACATGCTTTTGATGCCTATCAAATTCGGCCAGAAGAATGTGCTTGCAGCCGTTCAACATCCCTTCTAGCAGTTAAAAACTTTTGTGTCCTATGAACCGATTGCGAAATAGACCTTTATGAATGAGGAAAGTGGAAAATAATCGCATGAGTCTATCTTTTTCCGGAAAAATTACAGTCAACTTCGAGTACTCACATGTTAGAACTTTGCATGTACTCTGTCAAACCATCCCATTGCCCCTTAGGGCATGTCTGTAAATTAATCATTTGTTTGAACCACTTGTGAAAAACTTGGTGGCCTCGGTGGGATTCGAACCCACGCCAACAAGGTGAAGGCTTTAGCGCAGCCAACGCTCTAGCCAACTGAGCTACGAGGCCCCACCGGGAGCCATGAGTTTAATCACACTTGGGTCAAGTTACCCGCCCAGCCTACTGCAACGTACGGAACCCACCAATTCTGATACAGTAAGCTAACTGCCCAAGCAGGATTTCCTAAGCAATCAATCTAGAATCCACCAGATGACTACCAGGCACACTTTAGTAGTAGAAGATTTTGACAGCTTTGACCCACTTGTGAAAAACTCGACAGCCTCGTGCGAATTTAGCAAGAGATAGCTGTCTATATTGCGACTTTCCCGCTTTCCTTTAGCACCTACGAGACAGATTTCAAAAATGGTAATTCCCTGCACTCAGCCTTTCCTGCGGAACTGCCCTCCACCAGTAGCAGGGAGACTAGTTTCCTTCAAAGCCTGCGTGACATGCAGAACTTGCTGGGCATGACGCCGGCTGGAGCCCTACAAAGGGTCAAGATAGGCACGGATGCATACAGGGAGATTGATCGGCGCATTACACGATCGAGATCGATATCATCTCAGCGAAGACTAGCAGATGAAGAGTTTTCCCGACGCCTGCATGGGCTCCAGGATACTCACGTCTCCGGTAAGTGGAACCATTTGTCTCTCTAGCCACTCGAACAAATGGTTTCTTACGGCAGTGGTTGTTGCACCCTAGGGGAGAATCTGCTAATTTAATGGTAGAAATGATTGCAAATCCCCTCTTCTTGAAGTGTGCCGGAAGACTGAGGCTGTAAATCATTGTTCAGGACTTATGCACGGTGACCCAATTTCGGGCTTATCCCAGAGCATTCAAGCCATGCATCTAATGCAGGGCTATTTTTCATAAATCTCGGAAAACTGATAAGGTTAGTTAGCTTGCCTTATCGTCAGCCAACTACGCTTTTCTTCCTGTTTGGTCTAATCAGGGACATGAACATGGGTTGGTAGGTTTCAAGTCCGTCGGTCAACCTCTCAGTCACGAGTTCAAGCTTCATCAGTTGTGACCTGTCATATCACCTGCCAGATCACCTATGCTACGGCAGAGAGGGCATTCCTTTGTCCATTTCCTGCTGGGGTAGGGTAAATACATGAAATCCTCACTCAAAGTAAACCGCCTCTGTTAAGGTACTTTCTCATTTGCATCCCCCTCACCCAGATCCACGACGCATTCCATATGGTTTAAATTATTCATTCAATTCTTAATTTTTACACACGGAAAAATAAGAGTCAGAACATATATTAAACTTCACAGTCATGTTATTTAGATCGCACTCAGAAATTCTGCCGCAAATTTCCGAACCAATGCAAATAATTTAGAGGATTAGGAACATTTTAACCACTCTCCTGCCATAGGTAGCAGACACCTCTGCAAGGCCCCGGGATCCTATGTGTTTCATAGAAGTTTTCAGATTCCACCATATGGAGCGTTAAATACTTATTTTTTCAAAGTTTTCGTTTTTAAAGACACTGCAACCTTTATTATCCGGTTCTGAAAGGCATGCCTTCAAGTTAAATAATTATACCTTGCTGGTTTTAGATGGTCTTGAAAGCACTCATTCTCCACGCTCCTCAATAGCTCGGTTGCCTCGTTTCGTGGTGAAGCCGCGGCAAGATGGACCGTTTCGTGTAGGTTTGCGCTAGGCGCACACATTTAATGGACATATTTCCAAAAGATTTCACTCATTTGTTGACGATATTTTAACTTTAAATTCTTAAATTACACAGTGTTAGTAACCGATTTGTGCTTTTTACTTACAGTCACCCGTTGCACCTCACCGGGTTCATTGACTTTGGACTTATAACCGAATTCGATTTGAAGCAACCGAAATCGCTAGTCATCTAACATCATTGACAGAATACCTGGGCACGGTCTGTGTAGGAGGTATTTTCGGGCTCCGAACGAATCATGTGTTAATTTTCAAAGGACATATCAACGCCATCCTCGGTTGTTTAGTTTTAAACCAGGAAGCCAGCCGTTTAGGCAAACTGTGCATCTGCACGTATTTTGCCCATTTATCAGATAACAATTAGGCCATGAACGTCTCAAGCAGCTTGGCAACCTTACGCCTGTATTAGCGTTCGTTTCTAGATATTTCATTCCTTGATGAACCCTCATCGATCGCTAACGGAACTAACTCATCCCGTTCCGCTTTGGGGCTCACTTTCGGGCTCTAAGGAGGAGTAATTGAGAAAAGTGAAGTAGCTCGTAGTTGGCCGCATAGTCAGTGGAACCAGGCGAGGACAACCTTTGCATTGAAATTCGTGTTTGCAAGACAACACACCAGAGGGTGCAGATTTATGGTTGAGCACATTAATTCCCTCGCGCAAACAGAGGTGAGATATTAAGGGCTTCTGTGCTGATTATCGGCTTTGCTTTCGTCTGGGTCCATACACGAGCTTTTCTATCTCCTGAAATAACAACCAAAGTTCAGAAAATTTGTTCAATTCAAACTGATTACTTAAGTAGAGAGTTGCTATCGATGCTCGTGTTGCCTAAGCTCCAGATATTTCAATCACGACAGGATGTCGACCGTCTACCAAAAATTCACTCCATTAAACATGCATACTACTTAAGTAGTATGCAGTTTTTCCTTGATTTTTGATGGCCGGGATAATTCAAATAGGCGTTGCAGAAAAAACACAAAAATATGCTTTCTCGTACAAGTTTGGTAACAAAGTAAGCCTTCTTTAAATTTCATACCTCAGAAAAGAATATCTCTGGGTTTTAAAAAATTCAAAGCAAAGCGCGTGGGTGTTCATCCCCTTCAAAGTGTAATGATATTACTTTTATGAAAGCATCCCATTGGAAAAGACGTACTTGGTCACCAAGCGTGTACGGAAAATAATGTTTTGTGTATTGTTTATATGAAATATATTTAAATTTACTAGGGCTTCGAAAATCAATGTAAAAAATCATACTATTTAAGCAGCCACTTCTTTCAAGAGTGAAGATTTGGCAGCCTTCCAGAAGGAAGGTCATTCAAAAGTCAGCATGCTGATATGACTGACATTGTTTGGGATTATGCCGCACGATAGTTGATACAAAAACCCTCCTCATAATTGTTTTTTTTGAAATTGAAAGCACATTTCAGAATATATATTAATATTTATTGGGTTAGCACGGCTTCTCTAGCTACTCTCATCACGTTTGCCGCCTTGCACGCCAGTTGATGGTCGGATTTAAAATCAAAATGGTTTGTATACCGGGCAACTTCAAGGTTATGGCATCAGTTTAAGGTTTTCTTGACACTTCCAGTCAATCATTCCTTTAATTTTCGCCGGACTGCGCCAACATACGTTCCCTCATTAAACTGCATATAATGTACGTTTTCGATGGCGTAGAGTTCAATAAAGTAGCAAACCGTGTTGTCTATCTATTTTCTATCATTTGCTTAAAAATATTTGCTGACCTCCGCACTGAGAAACCGTTACCAGGTTTGTCCTCTTCTAGATTCCAGGTTAACGTTAAAAAATAATAGATCCTTTATTTTTAACATTACAATGTCTCAGCAGTCCGGGAAGGTCATTTTAAGCCCCAAACCTCAGCTCATCTGAATATGTATTACTTTAATTTCCGGCAAATAACGCATAAATGGTCATCACGGTCGCTGTTAATTACTGTTTGTTTCTCGATATGCGACAGTCTGTTAGGGTTCCATGCCGGAGCCACAAAGTAAAACGAAACACACTCAGGTCGTTTTGCAGCGGGAATCGATCAAGCAATTCTATTCCAACGGGAATTCGCAAATCTCGTATGCCAGATGATAGGGATGCAGTAATTCACACGATCCAACGTGTAACTCAACTTACGACTGGACTCGAGTTTGCTCTCCCCCCAGAATTTACCCAGCATATGGTTGTGATATAAGTCACTTACGATGGCAACCAAACAGAAAAGGTCATTTTAGCCTCCTCAGCCATTGTCTGCCATCATTCTTGGATCTACCCTCTCTATACTATGAAATCAAATGACGGCGCTAACGGCACTCGTGGAGATGCTGATAATTCCCACCACTCCGCCACAGTGAAATCCCAACACTCTGTTTTTTTGTGCTGCTAGATGAATTCACTGAATTGGGATGGTGGAAACAATGGCAATGAGATGGACGGACCGCAGCCCCGACAGAGCAAGCGCATGCGTGTTGAGTCCGGCCCATGTGACCAGCCTGCCCTCAGTCGACCGAAGGTCACATTCAGCACCTACCTGGAAAGACCATCCAACAAACTCCTCGATGATCTGCCGTACGGTGGTAGCCTGCCCATGGTCAACGAACAGCGCAAGTGCGTCCTCAACAAACCTTATTTACCTAATATTGCATGTCCCATGCGCTACCCGAATGCGCTAGAAGTCATATGCCCTCGATGGTCTCGGTGTTTCTGATATTCGGCCAGGAAAGACTTGGTTTCTTCAGCCCGTGCTGAAGAAACCAGATCTTTGATAGTCAGTCGCACGCCATCTACCTTGTTCGTTACTTTTGGTGCCCACTCGAACACTTTGCGTGTGCACTTTTCTTCACGGTACTCATAGAAACTACCGCAGAGGTTAATGCCAAAAGCCAATAGCAGGTAACTCTAAGAGCGACTCGTGGTGATCCGGTTGACCAGTAGGGTTACAAAGAAGTTTCATTCCTAGCATTCCGCCAAAGTCACTACAGGGTGTGGCCTATCTCATGCCGAACTTTTTTTAATTTTCGCAAACCGGCACCCATGCATGTACTAAAGCTTTCAAATAATAATGAACAACCCTATGCGAAATTAAAACTTAAAGGAAATAGCAAAATTAATATTGCTTCGTCTAGAAATACCAAGTTTTTAAAGAACCGGCATAACCCAAGGGCGTGTCAAATCGCTCTAACTGTGACTAATAAATTTAATACAATTTTCAGTTGAAATATTAAACATACCATTCGGTGCATATTAAGACAGCTTTCCTTTCACCAAATTCCTTTATTGGTTTTTTATATTGCATTACAATTAATGTTAGATCGTCCTTGAAATACGTGCGGATACTTCACGATTTTCAGGGTTTTCAAGCTATTGGCTATAAGTTCAGATACTGATCTATGTGTTTCGCAAAACCTGCAAAATAACATAATTCTTAAAAGTATTTACAAACTTTATGGGTTTTCGATATCCTTTCAAGTGAAGATGATCCTTTGTACTATATTTGTAGATTTACAAAATATGAAAACTCGTTGCGAAGAAAAATGCACTTCCACAACAAAATTAGGCAATTAATATTTCTAAGATCAATTAGAAAACTCTATAATTAGTTACCTCATTAAAAGTGCTTTAATAAGATATTCTGTTGACGAATGTATGCACGCTTTACCTTTTTATAAAGTAAAGGTAAAATTTCGAAGTTATGCCATTTTTCAATTTCTTTGAAAATAAGTGATACGTTTTCCGCTGAAAATGAGGAACTCACATTTTTGCTATATATTGGAGCTTTTTTCGATATACTGTAAGTTGCCTAACTAATGAAATATTATCCCCGAAATTTAAGGTGGAAGTATAACGAAAATTGGAAGTTTTGTGTTTTTCATACTGATTTGAGGCGCAAAAGGTTGTTTGCTGAGGAAGAGTTAAGTTCAGGCCTGTTTTTTGAAGACAAAACTGGGCAAAATGGGGCCGAATCCAACGTTTCTTGATTTCCAGGTGATTTCCTACGCTATTGCAATTTCTGGACTAAACCTTCTTAGTTGTGAACGTTGTACAATCAACGAATATTAATATAAGCTAGCAATTTTTGAAAATATTTCTCTTCAGAGGACAAAAAATTTGATTTTGCGTTAATGAAAATCAGGTAAATAAAATATATGAGAAATCGCATTGTTTTCGGGAAACCAAGGACTGATTTAGTTTTAAAAAGTAAGTATTGCAAATTCGTGATGTGTTTTGCAAGAAAACTCAGTAAGAAACCTTTGTCAGTATATTTTGTTTTATTACACCGATAATTGGGACTTTAAAAAGCATATATACGAAAAACCACCACATGCCATCATTTTCCTCTATCGTGCCGTACGCGAAAAGTGTTCAGACAATATCTATCTGCAGTCGACTATAAATGATTACGGAAAATTGAAACGCAAAGGGCAGAATATTGCCATTTATTCGCAAAGTCTTAGTTTAAATTTGGCCACTCGGTTGTCCATTTGCAATCTTAGAACTGGGCCGAAACGAAAGCAAGTATAACGAAAAACGCTCCAATAGAAAGAGATAAGTGAGTTTCATTTTCTGCAGACATTGTATTCCTTATTTTCGGTGAAGTCGAAAACCGGTCGAACGTCCCCATTTTTTTCTTGATTTGATCTTCGAAAGGGGTTAAGATGGCATTCAACAACGAACTATCTACTTAAAGTGTTTTTAAGAGGTAGTTGATTATAAGAGTTTTTTAAATCGATCATAGGCATATTAATAGCCGAATTATGTTATGGGCAACGAGTTTTCATGTTTGGGTGAGTCTACAAATATGACCCAAACGGCCATCTACATTCGAAAGACTGTTTGAGAACTCACTATTTCGGTAAATGCCTTTAAGAAATATCTTATTTTGAAGGTTTTTATAAGCACATTCAACAGAATGTACATTTATGGTCAATAGACAGAAACCACAGGAAAACGTAAAGTATTAACCACCATTTCAAGGACGATCTGGAACTCATCGTAATCGAACCCCCAAAATACTTAGGAAGAAATTTAACAAAAGGAAAGTCCTCTTCATATACATAAAATAGTACGTTTACTATTTCACCTACCTATTATATTTAAATTTATAAGTCATTAAGTGGCATATCAGCATGTCAGCTTGTGGCATATTTTACTACTGTGATGTCCCTGCCGGCGCAATCAAGCGAAAATCTGTTTGCCTTAGTCAACCACATGGTTAACAATGTAGAAACGGGAGAAGATACCGCCAATTCTCGTGGAAACGTGTTGAAATATATCCTCGAAATTTAGGCTATTTGGTAACGGCCATATTTTCCATTGCCCTTAATTTGGAAGACAACTTCCGTGCAATATACAATAAAAAACTATTTTCAAACGTAATTACACTTGTGTTGTTTAATTTACCGTTTGTTTATATGGAGAGGCATTCTGTTCATTTAAAACTTCAGGTTAATTAGCTAACCCAATTTTTCACGTTTTCGGAATTTGCCACTTTTTAAAAAAATTGAATTTTTAAACAACGTAATATTAATTTTTAAACCACAATATGTCTTCTTTTTAAAAATGGGCACTGATGTACTACTGTAAAACTTTGGAGGATCCAGTGTGGGCTGAGTTCGCATAATGTGCTCTTTCCCAAGAACTCTATGAGATTTCATGAGAGAGGGCACGTGCTGTATATTGAAGGAAAGCAGGCAGGATTTGAGTGAAATCAGAGGTTGCCGGACATTCAAGAAATATTCTATGCAACAGAGTGGCTGAGTATATGCTAAGATTTTGCGAAAAATGCTTATCATCTGTCCATTACGTTCCTATATTTCAGATCAGCGGAAACTACAGTATGCAAAAAGTATCTTATCCCATAATTCCAGTTTAACGTAGGTTGTTCTAGGCGTCTATCCCCACCGTTTCTTGTACGTATTTTGTTTAGTAAAACATACTGCTAAACGAGTTTATTACTGCATTTTGTGGCAAAAAACCTCCGAAATTTGCAAAAAAATATTTTTTTAAAGCTCAATTCATTTCTTGTTTCTGTAATACACTGCGATTCATTATACTTGCCTTCATCTGATTTTCACTGAATTAAGATCATATTCACCGCTCACAGAAGAGAGTTCATTATAAACTTCCCTGCTTTTCTGGAAGGTTAACTCATCGTGGCAATGTAGACATTCCCAACAGAATATCAGTAAGGCAGTGGATGATTGTTTCTGAATAATTTGCCATCGTTAGCCAGCCCCAGCCTGAAACCAGTTAACACAGACCCAACGTTTAAATGCATGTCCATGTGTGCCTCTAGCAGGGAAACAGGAGATATGTCCTCTCAGCAATAATGAAGATCATTCAAAGCCGAGCAGGAGTTTCACTTACAAACCTATCCTTACCGCAGGACAGAGTGTGGGTTGTCTGATTGGTTCTGCTCCTACAATTGCTCATGAATCTGTGAGCAATCAATAATCGGTCGACTCATTTTCAGTAACCCATTCTGCCATGGCTTGCTTATTGCCATGCCTTTTTTATCTGCAAGGGCGCCCATGCAATGCTTCAAGGCAATTGGAACGCCCCATTCAATCCTGTAATTAGGATATATTGGTAAACATCACATCCAGGAGACAATAGTCATCGCTTTTGCAGTCGTTTTGCTTCGCTGGAACAAGAGAGAATCCGGACACAGAAGCGCTGGAACGAACAGGCCTCCTCAGCAGCTGAAACAACTGCAACTGCACTGGACCGGGCACCTTGTGAGGATAGACGACGAACGACTACCCAAACGACTCTTTTATAGAGATGTTGCCATGGGTTCTCGTCGAAAAGGGGGTCAAGTACGATGCTACAAGGTCAGTCTGAAGACTTCCCTGAGGCAACTGCAGATTAACTCGGCAAACTGAGAGGACCTCGCCCGGAAGCGATCAGTCTGGAGGAGGACAGCGAAGACGGGGGCAGCAATCTACGAAGCAAACCGGATCGCCGCCGCCAAGGCCAATAGGGCGGCTCGCATGAAACAAGCACCCCGGATCAACACCGCCAATGCCCAAGATTTGCCAACGTGTCCACGCTGCAAACGCACCTTCGGTGCGCGAATCGGCCTTGTCGGATATCTTCCGACGCAATGCAACAATCCAAAAATTCCAACTTCTGCGTCAACTTCTGCCAACCCTCCTTCGGACCCCCCAACCTCACCCCTGGCAGCAATTCCCCCACTCCCACCATCATAGCGACCGCATCCCAATACTCATCACCTGATACCTCCCACCACAACCATCCTGTCACCACCACCAGCACCAGCGATGGGGGCTCGTTCCTAAACTGCCCTCATTGCGACCGCACGTTCACCTTCCGCATCGGCCTGATCGGTCACTTGCGAATCGATCGCACAGAGAGTGGTGAGCCAGTGCATGAAGCACCAACCAACAGCAGAGATTGTCGCATCTACTGCCCTCACGCATTCACTTACCGCATGTGCCTATTGGGTCACATGCGCATATATGACCGTGGAATTCACCGCAATGTGGACAGCACCGATACCCCATGCACACCCTCAGCTCCCGCCATTCTCTCCGCCACCGCCACCCCACTACCATGAATGACATCCCCCCAGCCTCTACCGATTTCTCCTGCCCATAATGCGCCCGCAACTTCAACTCACGCATCGGCCTGGTCTGTCACCTGCGAATCCATCGCACGGAGGCTAGTGAACCAGTGCCTGAGGCTCCGACATACAGTCGCCACGCCCGCCTCCACTGCCCTCACTGCTCCCGCACATTTACACACCGCATGGGCCTATTAGGACACATGCGCCTCCACGACAAGCTGCGGTATACCACCGGACGCTAAGCCATATCAGCACATGACAGTTCGACCGTCGTAGTCTGACGATGTCCACCGTATGCTCCATGGGAAAGTGGAGCAGGGACGGTGACTTGCGCGTGATTTAGTTGAAAGTGATAGTAGACTTTCACTGCATCTACCGCACTCTCTCCTCCTCCCCCACCTAGGCCCGGTGTCAAGACAGAGTCAAGAAGACCGGAGGCAGAAGAGGACGCAGGTGGCTGGCGCGACTGGGTCCCCTAAGTCCTAGCCGCCCCTAGGCGTGCCACCACACCTCCATGTTCGGCATTTGTTATGGGAGCGCAACCCGAATAACGCATGCCATGCCCTGATGTGGCCCCCGTGTTGGTTCAACGCATCTAGCACGTGGTACGTGGCACGTGGCACATCAGCACACACTACCTACACTAATACATAGACAACAACCTCACCATCATCATGTACCGGAGAATATCACGTTTTTATAGAAACCGTGGCTTGGAAAGCTGTCAAGCTGACGCTTACACCAGACCACGCCGTCGGCCCAGTGTGTGGTGTGCATTTAGTGGCTGACCAGTGGGCTGGGCGCCAAACGGCGATTGCTCCTCCATATCCTCTGGTTTAGTGAATCATGGTGTGTGCAGTATAGAGTGCCAGGTCGTGCTGGGGCACGCGACGACGAGTATGCCGGCCTGTCAGTCAATGCGCCCACATGATCGTCGAACTGATACATCACTGGAACAAAAGCCCTATTAGCCTGACGCTTTAGATTCTCCCTCAAATCCATCATCAAGGACAACTGACCAGCTCGGAAGGTTGTCTGATTTTTGGGGTGGCGACGAGAGTGAGGTCGACGGCTCAGTGCATTTTTCCTCACCATAAACAATCTGACGCGCTTGAAACTATCACGGTGTGCTAAAAGCCATGGCTTGGAAAGTTGCCAACTGATGGGATAATTTGGACCGCGTGGTCAGTCCAGTGCGTGTGTTTGTGCGCAATGGACGACTGACAGACGTAGAGTCGGCCTGCAATGGCTCCTTCTTAATGTGGCCTTTATGGCAGTCCCACTACTACAACTACAACTACTACTTACAATACTACTACAAATACTGCTACTATTAATATTATCACTACTACTACGACAACTAATAATACTACTAATACAACTACTAACACTACTACTACGAAGACTACTAAAACTACAACCATTACTACTACTACAACTACTACTACGACTACTACTACTACTACTGCTACTACAAGAACTTGCTGTTGTGTTCTTGTTTGGTGTTGAACCACAGTGAGTGGGCCTGCACCCTATCCAATCTCCGGTCTTCTTGACTCTATCTTGACATCGAGTCCAGGTGCGTGAGTGGAACAGAGAGCGAGGTAGATGCAGCGCAAGTCTATTATCACTAGAATCCGGCGCGAGTCACCGGCCCTGCACAGCATACGGGGGACATCGTCGAACACGACGGTCGAACTGATACATCACTGGAGCGAAAGCCCTATTAGTCTTCATGTTCTCCCTCGAATCCATCATCAGAGACAAATTCAGGTAACGGGTAGTTTCTAGGCCACTCTTGTCCTTTCTTCTTGAAACTCATGAGACAGAACGTATACCGCCGTTAACAGGGCATTATAAATGCACACAGATTCTGCCGGCGAATGACTTGCAGGTTTCCTGTGGCCAATAGTGATCCGTTTTTCCTGCTGTGTTTGCTAAGTATCGGGCCGGGTCATACCACTTTCACAAACCAAATCTAGTTATGGGACGAGACAAGGGCTTCCACCAAGTTTATTCCAAAATTCGTTGTGCAAACCTTGCATGCCGTTTCAAGAACAGGGAGCCATTCGCCCACAAGAATGGAACATTCCGCCTACCTGCATAATCTCTGTCAGCATAGTTCGCGTTCAAGACCCCCACGGACATGAGCCGCATATCTTTGAGCAAATAGAATGACCTGATATTGATTATTTCCTCAACTACTCTCGCTTTCTCTTCGCATGTTTGGTTCTGTATTGGTCTGTCTTCCTTACTGTTCACCTCTCTCTTCTACTCGAAGAACCACCCTCCCACCTTCTTTCCGTTACTTTCTCAAATTTCGAATTATCTCAATTGTTTAGCCTTCTCCTCAAGATCGCTTTTCTACCTCCGTGCCTTGTTTTTTTTCCCTTCGAAATCCAAAATGGCCACTTGTTTATTGTAATCCCATCCTTATTGCACATTTCAACTACTGCTTTCCTTTTCCCCTACCACTCACCTTCTTCCTCGTGGGTTTAACCATCTCTCTGTCGCATATATCCCCCCCTAGTCACTCAACTTTCTGTTGCTTACCTTTTCAGCCATTCCTCTTCGCCCCAGCCGCGTGTGGATCCGGCACTGCGAGTGCGGCTGATTGAGCGAAAGCGCGACTCTTTCGGTTCAGACGACCAGAACTTCCAGCCTCAGAATGGTGATCGGCCGGCTGCGCGCAAACCCACATTTGACATGAAGAACTCCTTGCCGATTCACCTCGACTGTGGGGACCCGAGAGAGCCGGAGTCGACCGGCTTCTCACTCCTCCGTCAGCGCACTACCGTCAGAGGGCCCTATCCGCCACCGTCATCGCTACCACAACCGCCAGAAGCCGTGGATACCGTTGGGGCGCCCATGGTGCAATCCCCTGTCGCCAATGAGACACCGACTAGCGAAAGCGTCAAAACGCTGGCAAAGCAAAGCGTGAAACAGGCGACATTCAACACGCAAGACGTACCACGTCAGAGTGCCTACATTGAGCCCAACGCCAATCGAAACACTTCGGTCCTAAAGAAGGTAAGCCACTGTTAATTCAAACCATAGAAACAGGATGCAATGGTTCCTTCTTCAAGTGGCCCTGTGTGACACTTCCCCGCAGATGCAAGCTGAGCCGCATCAGACGTGCGTTACACGCGTAGGCGGGTTGCTTAGATTTGTCAGCGACTGCAAACCAGGCTGCCTCTTGACATCCTGACCCTATCTGGTCACCGGGCCCAGGGGGTAGGAAGGGTGCCCAAATCACCGACTTGCAAAGACATTACACTGTACTTTTGATAAAGGTACTAGCTAAAAGCCCAGACACGTGGTTCGCCTATGTTTGTGCTGCTGCGTGACGCATCAACGAGGGGTTCGGCTCCTTAGTGGGTCCTCCGGTGTTCTTTATGCATTTTCTGGTATATGGACTCCAGATAATAATCAAGGAAATAATTTCTAAAATTATTAAGTGCAGGAAAGGGATTTAAGTGACCGAGACATGACTTTTTAGGTTAGACCAGGAATTTTAATCAACGTTTGGGTCGAAGACAATCAATCACTGTGGAGTAACCACGTAATGCCCATTTTACAAATAATAAGTACTACAAGTAGAATGAATCTTATATGACAAAGACGTTACATCGTACTTCCCACATAGATACTAGTTTAAAGCCCAGACACGTGTTTCGCCGATGTTTGTGCCGCTGCGTGACGCAGTAATGAGGGGTTCGGCTCCTTCGAGGGTCCCCCAGCGTTGTCTATGTGGTTTCGGGTCTGACCCTAAAAAGTCATATCCTCGTCACTTAGCTCCATGTCCTGCACTTAATACTTTCAGAAATTATTTAATTGATCACCGACATGCGCCTACCATTCTGTGAGACACGTAGTGGACATCGCCGTTCGCAACGGCTAAATTAATAATAATTAATTAGTGTGAAACCAATTTTCCGAGTTTTTTTCCTTTTGGGACTTGATCTGTGTAGTGAACCATGGTTGAAGAACCCCCGAACTAATTTGTGGTTGCCTACGACTGTGCGCTTTTTTCATTATGATCTTCTCTGAATGTTGCTGTGACCAAACCTTTAATTTTGCATCGCGATTGGTCACTCAAGTCGGATGTAGACCTTCCCTTATCTGGAGGGAAAGGAGCTTTCGATCGGATAGCTTTATTCTGGGTCTGAATATACCATCGGCACTTACGGCTATTCGGCATCAGCAACCGGCGGATCCGCTGTGCAGCAATTTGCGTCCGCACACCAAGCTGAACCCATGTGTTTCCTTGTCCGGACCTAACCAGAAAAGCTCTGAAATGGCTGCAATGTTGACCGTCCAAAAGAACTAATACTCTGCACCCAAAAGTGTCTGAAATCCATGCTTTTTGCGTCTGCCTCACGGCGACGCTAGCAATTTGTTCAGCGGTTGCCACCGCAGAATGATATTAACGACAAAGAAAAAAGAGACTGGAATGGCTGTTTATGGCTAATTAGCCCTCATCAGCCAGCCACACCCAACCCAGGTTTTTCTGCACCCGAGGCACCAACTCGCGACCTGTTGGCTAAAATTCCAACGCCGGCAAAGACAAGGAAGACTGGAATGGCCATTTCTGGCATATTATTCATCATCAGCCAGCCATACCGAACCCCAGGTGTGGTAGCACCTGAGGCTCGAACTAGCGACCTGTTGGTTAGTAGGCCAACGCTCTAACCCACCTCAAGTTTAAACACGTATCCAGGAGGGTTGGTGTGCGTAGCCACCCGTGAATTCTGGCCCAACCTCCTCATAGGCATTTGAAAATCGCGTATCCTCGTCTGTATTTTTTGGCCGGTGTCTCCGGAATAGTTGAATTCTCTGCCACTAAATGGTAGCCGGTAGTTGATGGATGACATAAGCTCGAAACTCGAGAAATTGAATGGGCGCCATTCGTAAATTGCAAATATTTGGACAGTTCTGTCTGCGTCGGAGTCCTGGGAGGGAAACTGTGTTCTTGTTCTCGGTAAATTTCCCTTCTGTTCACTTAACTTTCGCCGTTCCTCGTGTTTCATGACGCATCGACCACAATGACAGACATTTGGACAGGCTTCTAGCAAATTAGATTCCTTTTCTGGTGCTCACTTCGACTGAGGAGCTTTTGGTGCAAGTTAATGCTTGAAATTAAATTCATTTTTTAAACTTTAAATTTTTCTTCTATCGCATAAATGCTCCCTATTTATCGCTTTGCAAGGCAACCTCTGTTTACGACATTTTTTCCAAAAAAATTCTTTCCATGTCTGGCTCCGGTGCAGTAATTTTTTTTCCTGACGGTTGTCCGTAGCTTAATGACATACAGTCGCGCCTTCAGGTAACCCAAAATAAACAGTTGGGTGGTTTTAAATCGGGCAATAGAGGAAGTAAGTTTGCATCTGAATTCTGCAGAAAGCTGCCTCACTATTTTGGCTTTGAATGCGTGGGTGGTTGCTCAATCTTGTTGCCACCATGTCTTAGCCCTTCCCTTTACTGCAAAACCCACAAACATCGTCAGCCTTATTTGACCTCAGACACCGGTCACCGTAGCTGGATGGTCATCTTCGTCCTAAAAATGTTCTGTTTGTCTACATTTTGGATGTTACGCCGTACCAGTCCGTGACCTCCAGGGGACGCAATTTATGTTTCTGTGTGAACCTCA
The DNA here is from genome assembly GCA_017591395.1 of Schistocephalus solidus. Taxonomy (NCBI): domain Eukaryota; kingdom Metazoa; phylum Platyhelminthes; class Cestoda; order Diphyllobothriidea; family Diphyllobothriidae; genus Schistocephalus; species Schistocephalus solidus. The sequence goes on from WEDG01001661.1 coordinate 106,887, forward strand.
GATCCGCACTATTCGAAACCTAGATTTCTGCTTATCCACAGAGCATTTCGGGGGAGAATGGGCTTCCTCAGCAATGACATGGAAATTACGCGTGCTCATGCTGACTTAGACTAAAAAAGTGTTGATTTTCGAAATAAAATTCAATTATTTTTGCGCTGTACTCCATCTTGTAGGCACCCGTAATAAATTTATATTGGAACAAATTGCCAAACTCTCGGAGAACAAGTTTTCAAAAATTAATAATGGAAAGGTTGTTTAGCTTGGAAACGGTAAAGCGACATACGAACCCCCTGTTCTCTGGTTCGAAATCGGTTAAAAGACCTGAGCTGGTAATTTTTAAAAAGCACTGGCTGAATAACTTTAATATTATGTGCAGCACGAGTATGCTTTTTACTAATAAATACAAGTAGACTAGAATGTTCATTTCTGGCTAACTTCCTATCGTTTTCCAGCAGGCCAGACCCTGTCTTGACTGTTTATTGACACGATTATCCACTTACTGGTTCCTATACGACTGTCTTATTCTAGTCTTTAGTTCCAACAAAAAAACGTAGGGTCCATTTACTTCAGCGCCTGGCATTCCACAACGCCAGAATACCTTTTTATTGCACTGAAAAAATACAAACATAGGCGAATACCTCAGTCTCAGGTAGAGCAGACATTTAGTTAGGCATGACCTCACTTAGATCCATAGTCTGAATAAGTGGCGAACCGGTCACTGATCACCGTATCCTCGTCCGGAAAAGGTTCGGTTCGCCTACCCATCCGTGACTTTGACGGAGAGCAATTCATGTTTCTGCTGTAACTGCCGAGGACATCGAGGGTATCATACATGGTTAAATGCATCCCCTGGGTAGTTATCCGTTTATTAAACTCTGGACAGAAGTTTTGAACACCATATCAATCTCAAATATGTGGATGTAGTAAGAAAATGGGTTTGCAGCTTTCGAAATCTGTTATGGTAAATAAATTGTTGTGTAGCAAAAATAGGAAACGTATCGATTCACAGGAAATGAAAGGTACTGAATGGATTATTCATTTTGAGTGGCAGTTGGACACGCAATATCAGGTAGATACCTTTGGGGATTGCAGCGCATTCGGCAACTGCTGTGAAGGATCGCGGAGATGCTGACTGAAGGGGGACATTTGCGACGAAACGAGAACAAGGGCAATGGGCAATGTTAACTTCGCCGACAAACGATTACACCAGTCCCATCCGGGATTCGCGCCCAAGGTGACCTCAGCACGTTTAAAAAACTCGGTTTACACTGCATGACTCTCCGATCTTCCATGTCATAAAACCCAGTATTTTTTTATCCACAGAGCCATTCGGGATAAAATTACCTTCCTCGGCAATTACATGGAAACAACGCATGTTCAGTCTGCGTTAGAACAACGGAGTGATGAATTCCGCAATAATATTCAATTAGTTTTACGCTTTACTCTATCGTGAACTCACTGTAACACATTTTTAAGGAACAAATTGTTAAACTCTGGGACAATCATTTTTAGCAAAATTAATAACGGAAAGGTTTTTCAGCTTGTAAACGGCAGATAGAACACATTATGAGCTGTTCCCACGCTGGTTAAAATGTCTGAGGTGGCACCGTTTAAAAAGGCTTAGGGAATTATACTGATACTATGTACGCCTTAGGAATATTTTGACTAGCAAAGACAGTTAGACTGTAATTTTCATTTCTTGGTTACTTTTCCATCGTTTTTCAACCTCAGATCAGGACCTCTTTTGGTGAATATACGACTGTCTTGAGCTCCAACTCAAAATGCAATGTCCATTCACTTCTGTAGTGAGGCGCAAACAGTGCTTGGCTTTGTGCATGTAGTTTTGCGGCAGGATACCTTTAAATTACACCGGAAAAAAAGACACAAATAGGAATGCAGATGAACGGTTGAATCCCAGGTAGAGCAAAAATCGGTTTGCCATGCACTTTTTTTAGGTGTGTAGTTTCCATAAGGGTCAGCAAATCGGGGAAAAAGGTGAGTTCAACAGCCCTATCTGGCAAAAAATATGCATTGTGTAGTATTGTGTGTTTTCTGCCCTTTTTTGCCAGTGAACATCCTTAATATTAGTAAAAACCCGAAGAAGCGGACACGATCACTGGAACAAGAGCTTTATTAGTCTGACGTTTCGGATTCTCACTCGAATGCATCATCAGAGACAGAGTCAGATAAGCGTACTAAATCGCCCAGGTTTTGCAGCATTTAGAGGATGTAGTTGTTAGGCCACTGCAGGCCTATCACTATTGGCAGTTCCCGAGTGCATCGCAGATAGTTTTCTGATTGGACAGCTGTTGCAGGATGCAGTTTTAGCCGCTGCTGTGCGCCAGCATACTACGCAAGAGTATCTGTTCCCACGCACATCGCACGTGGTTGCATGTGGTGCGATGATGGCCCGCAGTCGAGCTGCTCACGGCCGGATTTCGTCATCCCTGTGAGCTCTCGTACAATTTGGCTAGCCGACATTGACATCAGGAACAGTGGCCATCCGCGCGTTCTCCGCGCGTGCCCAGGCAAAGTCTCAGCATCCAATATGTAGCAGGCAGGTAGTTGCGCTTGTTAATTGATTGAGAACCGGAAAACCATGACTTGGTGAATAAAGCTCTCGTTCCAGGGATTGTGTCTCCGTCTTCGCGGTTACTTCTTGAAAAGCGCCACTTCACCCACGACTAACGCTGTCGTATGAGCAGAACTTAACCCTTGGGGTATGGAGTACTTCATTCGGAGGAGAACCATTGCATTCTACCCAAGAAATAAATTGTGACATTGAATATTCTTCTGAATCATCCCTGTCATAATCATCAGTAGAACAAATGACAGCTTGCCCAAGCGCTCGGTTGCCCCTGTGCAACACCGATTTAACTATATTGCTTCGAAATTCCACAATCATTCGAATATATTCTTAAGCATTCTCAATAGATAGTTCTTCACCTTTGTAGACTTTTTTAACCATGCTAACCGTAATGATCCCTAATTTACCTCTGGTAAAATTAAGCTAGGCATGATGCCGTTCCATTCGCTCCTTCAATACCGTAAAAGGCCAAGCTTCACCGCCCACTGTAGGTGTACTATTATTTTCTATCTTTGCTTCACTTGAGAGGTCAACAAAGTATATCCTTTGAATATAGCGCGTTAGCACCTATCTAATGTAATCATTTTAGTACCCTGGCCAACAGGCTGCTTCCACGAAGTTGAATCAGGAGAAACAAGAAGTCAGTGCAAGCTCCAGGCATTTGCAGTACTTTCATCCAGAGACGACAGCCTAGGTCACTCAGCTCCCTTATCTTCTTCAAGGAGGAAAACAAACCAATAAGGGGCAGTTGGGCATATCTGTCCATGGATTTTTATGCTAAATACAAGGCATCAGTCAACGTTTTCATCTAATTCGAACAGTTTTTTGTAGTTTCCCAAGTCTTGAGTTTCTAAATCCAGGAAGGCCTCGGGTGTTGCCGTCAGCAAGAAAGGTAACTTCTTTATATATTTATTCTTTACATAAAAGAATAGGCGCACACCGATCTATTGGTATCCCGAAGCAAATAAGTTCCGTATGGGTGGCAAAGGTCACGAATAGGAAACCAAATACCAGGCGGAAGTCAGCAAAGTTAAAATTACAGAGAAAAGGGACGACAGAAAATATCGGTAGATTGATACAGTCTGTTTCGGGTTTCTTCTGCCTTCATTCAGATAACCGAACGCAGGTTTGTGTTTCCTGTCTCAGTTAGCAGTCAGGCTTAATGAAGGCAAAATAAGCCTGAAACAGACTGTACCAATCTACCCATATTTTCTGTCGTCTCTCCTCTCCTATATATATATATATATATATATATATATATATATATATATATATATATATATATATATATATATTGTTTAATTTCTTCATAAGTATTTCGGGTGTTGGGTTACAATGAGTTTGAGATCGTCCTTAAAATGGTGGTGAATACTTTACGTTTTATTTTGTTTTCGGTCTATTGCCCATAAATGTAGCTTCTGTTCTGTTCTGTTGTAAATTCGACTTCCAAGTCTTGCCTCGTTACACATACAACACTCAAACCATCGGGCAAAAGCAGTGTCCGGTTTGTTTGGCAACTGCAAGTGCTGCGAAGCGTGCGGGGTCAGCTGTAAATCCTTGCCACAAACTTCTCTGAATTTGTCGATAGGCATGCACCGCAGCAAAAATAGGCAGAGGTAATAAAAACATCAACTGGACATTTTTCTTCTCTGTCTCTCTTCTCCTCCCCAAAGGTGCGACTGGCGATCCTCATGCATCCCTCGACAACCCCCACTAAAACCCTTCAGGCGTGTTCTTGCATGCGACTGGCGAAGAAGACTCCGACGGATTTCGAGGAGGACAAGGATTCACCCTCCTCTACCCCTCTTTCCGTTGATTGTAGCGTGGACCTTAGCAGCACAAGCCGAAGCAGCACTTTTGCTAGCGACTTCAGTGACGAGGAGGCCACTAGACTGGAGTCTCTCCTCACTGACCGAGAGTCGGATGACCCTAATTCTTCGCACCTTTGCATCGATCCCAAACCCCTCGCCGATGGGGAGACAGAGAACGTTAGGCTGCTAGAAATGGGTAAGGAGGAGGAGGAGGAGGAGGAGGAGGAGGAGAATAACCCACTCACTATGACTCCTTCGCCGATCCTTCGCACGGCAAATATTCGCAGTCCCGGTGATGAAGAGGACGATGAGGATGCAAGTGAGGGCAGTTGTGTTTCTTTCAGGTCACCTCTGAAGACCGCACTTGAAGCGTTACCGGCGGGGGATGAAGTGCCCGAGAGAATACGACTCAAACAGGCCTGTCAGCGGCAAACCACCCGGGCAGCCTATGAAACTATAGCCCAACAGTTGGGCGCCTTTGCTACCCTCCTGCCAGTCGTGATTAAACAGGTCGCCTTCACGCAGCTCAATGTCCGCAGATCACGGTACATTTTCGGCTCACAGTACCTGGATAGCCAGCGGGCGACTGTGAAGACACTACCGCCACTCATAGGATGGTCTGTTTGTTTGACTTTAGTTTTTTAGCTCGATTAATTCGATTAATTTTACTACTAATAAGAGCTTCTTGTCGAGCCGCATTTTGAAAGAAATGCGAGGCAAAAATGCAATAACATACTTGCGACGAAGAGCTACCATGCCTTATGGTTTTGCCGACATCTTCGTTCCTCTTTCCGTTTTAAGCCTGTGAGTGAGTGGTGGTTTTAGCTAAATATGACATCCGCACATAAATTTCATACTGAAGTCGATGTTCCATGGGTTTACCTCTACTCTGAATATGCTTGTTGTGTCGTGCAGTCAGATCCTCAAGGTGTTACTTACAATTCAAAAAATAGCCTTGTTTGCAACGCGTAGTTCATAGTTTATTTGTAGAACGTTTTACTAAATGCTCGATAATTAAAGGCCAGGCTTTAAACCCCAGGCTCTGCAGTTAGAGTATGGCTGGCCGGCGTCAGTTATAAGCCAGATGTGGTTATTCAGGCCTCCGGCGTCCTTGTCGATATGCCCTCTAGCCGAGATAGGTTCAATGAGTTCGTTCTAGTATTGGGCATGCGCGTTCCTTTGTGCCCTGAAGGTCAGCCTAGAGCCGCCACAGGCTACCAGTAGGAAGAAATATCGACAACTACAAAGGAGGCTGTGATGCTCTCTGTCTTAGTAGTCACGCCTCAGCCCAGTGATTGGATAACTCGGTACTCGAACCCAGATCCCTTGGTTAGCTCGCGCACTGCATGCTCTGTCGATTGCAATAAGGAAAAGTGATCAGTATTAACTACTATACGGATATAGTTTACACGCCCCGGGTACTATGACATGTCGGCAAATTGGTGTGTAAGGTTTAAAGTAGCTTGCCCAGTTTAACGAAGACAGTGCACCGTTTCAACGTGACTTCCATCAAATATCAAAACTCTTGCAAATGACTGATGTTGCTTTAAAACCCCAGTGTTAAATTCTAAGAGAACATTAGCAAGTTTGCAGACTATGATACCTTCCTTTCTGAGGAACTTCTGTGTATGAGCCATCTTTCCATGAGGTTAATTTTCCACGTCTTATAGGAACCAAATCGGAAGAATGAAGAATAATGTAGGAGGGATGGAACTAGATTCCGATGTTAGTAACATCAATGCTGTTAGCCAACGAGACTTTACCATTAGACCAATTGAAAACCCCAACAGTTCCAGAAGAACTCCCATGGTACCCGAGAGCAGGGAAAACAAAATGGATAGTGAAGTGGGTATAAGCCATGCTGGCAGAGTTCATCTGCATTAAAAGAAACTTTTACAGCCCTTAAATTAATAAAGGAGCAGTTATTTCTTAATTTTACAGACAAATAGAAACGTGAGATACACGATGAGCGGACAAGAACGCAATATATGTGACTCAACTCAGGGAACAAGGGATAGGTCAGCGAGTAATATGGGACCGGGGGTAATAAAATTTTTATAATTGGGGTAAATGAAGAAAAGGAGAGCCCAAACCTAATCCTAACCCTGTCCATAATTTTCGATAAGGTTTGCATTCGTTGCCGGGTTAGTAGGGTTGCACAGTAGTTTGTTGCCCCGACAAGTGTGCGGATTGCGAGACCCGGTGGCTTTACCTCAGGCTGACCAATATGCGCGCGATATCATTCCTAGCTGAGCTGAACCACATTTATTCGTATCTCTGACGGGAGTAAGAATGAGGCCCACTCTGCGTGACCTTTCAATATCCAAGTAAAATGCCTGCGTTTTGAACCTAATAGTCACCGGTTCGAAAGTTTTCAATTGACCCAACGAACTTGTATGTCCCCCTAGTAACCTGGCAATTAATCCTAACCCAAACGAGCACAATGAACAGGGTAAGGGTAAGTTAATCTGACTCTACTACTTATATTACTACTACTAATAGCCTCTGTGCGGCTGCTGTTGGGGCTCGAGAATGGGCCCCAAGGCCGAACAGGAACAGTGAGTTTCGTTAACGATCAGTGGGCGTTCGTAAATGAATTTCCATATTTCTGATCTAATCTGGCACAAAATCGAGCCCGTGTTTCAATTGTTAGAGCGTCAAACTTCTGATCAACAGGTCGCCGGCTCGAACCTCGGGTGGGGCATCACCTGAGGTTGTGTATGACTGGCTGATGACGGCTAATGAGCTAGAAATGGTCATTCAAGTCTCCCTTGTCTTTGTCAACATTGTTACTCTGCTTCTCCTACTGCTGGCCGCTGTGCGACTGCTGGAGGCGCACGGGACGAGCGAGTTCCGATAACGATCGGTGAGCGTTTACCAATAAAAGTTAGGGTAAGATTGACGTAAAATACGGTCGCGTATTACACACTGACCTATACTTTTTCCCTGAGTTGATTCTCATATTGCGTTCTTGCTGATGACCGCCTGATGTTAAGGAATAAGCACATCGTATTTCTCTGACCTCTGTGGAATTTTACACAAATATTGCCTGTTCCAAGCATAAACTATTGAGCAGTAACTGAGCCCATCCAATTTTTTTCTAAACTACTGGGAGTGAGCTCCACCCATAAGGAATTTTTCGTGTCCCAGCCCGAGTTTGATGCGAGCCTTGAAATCGAGGCCCAGCCGTTTCAGTGGAATCATTATGCGGCATTTCCAAATGTGAAATCTAATAGAGAGTAATATAATTTCAAACAGCAAAGTTCCTCGTCAAATTTGCCTCACGAGGTTCAATTGAACGCACAGGCACATATTTTAGCGAAAACTATCCGACTGCCTGATCGGTGAGTGCCCCTCCTCCACAATTAATATACCTAAGTAAAATAAAAATTACCAACTGGCTTTTGAGTCACCGGTAGGGCGGTAAGCTACTTAACGCACAATTGCCAAAACACCTAGGTTCGTAACCTGAGGTCTCGAAAAACCTGGAATTGAGTATACCTGACAGACGACAGCCAACAAAACAGGAAGTTACCTTTTAGTCTCCCTTTTCTTTATTGCGTACCATTTACTTGCACATACAGGTACTACTTACACGACTGACTTCTTGGATACAAAAGATGAGAAGTGCGTCCGACAAACTGATTGATTAGCCTTCTATCAATACTTTTTATGAAAGACAAAGATAAAGGAGGTTGAAAGGGTCACTTCTGGTTTCTTAGTCATCATCAGCCAGCCGTAAACAACCTTATGTTTTGGGACACCTGAGTCTCGAACCCGTGCTTATTCGGTTAATAGTTGAACGTTCTAACCACTTGGACACAGGCCCTCAGACGATTTTGCAAGAACATAAGTGACGCCGTGACTGCGTGGTTATTGAATGACTCCACAGTGCCAGATATCGGAAGTAACACAATACAGAGACACAAGCGTTATGCCACGAATTTAAGCGACGAATATCCAACTGCTTGAGATAATTAAAAGAAACTCGATCCTCCAGCATTCCCTGTACGGGTTCGGATAGAAATATTACATTCATCGGATATGATGGGCCTTAATTTGAAGTAAAGTTGTTGAATCTAGCTGCCGTACGTTCAGTGGTGTGGTTTTGCGAAACTGCCAAAAATTGGGAAACAGTACCAGGTATTCAGTGAAGACCCGTTTGAGGGTAATGCTAAAACAAATTGTCTTGTAAGTTTTAACTGTTTTAATTTAATTTTCTATTCAGCGTGGAAGATGATATTGAGGAAGACAGGCCCAAAAGTTGCTCCGACGAACAGGGTGAACTGGACGACGAATGGTATGTCCGCCTTTGTGACAGTAGGGAATACAAACGGGAATACACAGTAGTTATACCGCCATGTTCCGACTTTCTCGCTAGCCTGTCCATGACACCAGCGGCCAATGGAGCAACCCTACGCGTCTTTAGTAAGTGCGTGACCGTCTCGGAGTCTCAAAAAAGACCTAGCGACGGCCTTAACCCTGCAGTTCACATCACGCCCTCAGAGACACCACAACCACAACCCTCTTCATCTCTGGATGATGAATCCATTGATTCGCCACTGGATGACCAGGCGTTTGCAGATGCCTTGGAAGCATATGCTTCCTCATCACTCCTTCATCTGAATCTATCGCCTAAAAAATTGGATGACTTTGGTTCGGCAGGTATGGGAGACAGCTGTGGTTGCTCTGCGGGCACCCTCGGTCAGTGCAAACTCGGCAAGTAAAGGAATTCCCCCTTCAGAGCAAGCTGTCGGTGCCTGTTCTCACTTCCTGGCCTTCTCGCAGAGCCTACTGCGACGCAATCTGGTACACCACCTGGAAGATCTTCAAGAGGCCGTCGCGCAGAAACGCCTGGCACATGGCCTGGTGCCCCAAGTTCTGCGACAGATCGCTGAACCATCTTTCATTGAGGGAGCCCTTCGTTTCACGCAAACTCGGAGTAGTTCGCCACCAAGGTTGGTCTCCTCAACTGCTCTCAAGATGGTGAACCAGTGCAATGCGATCATTACGGTGGAACTGGAGCCGGAGGAGTGCCACTTAAACTCCACCAACAATGAAATCGGCAGCGCTTCGGGCTCTCAACCTTGTCCGCTGAAAAGAAACTAGCGACAGCAGTCGCGGTTAACGAATGTTCCAACTCGTGGAGGGTGGACTCAACTGGATAAATAAAGGTTAGCTGGATTTCAACAGTGCATAAACTAAATATTTAAGTAGCGCAGAAGATTAGACAAAACTTTACTGGTTAACCCCAATCTCCCTGAATATTAGCACAAACCCCAGAATCGGGAGGTTCGTATTCACACGTCTTGCCGTCCGACCTTAGTCTCATATATCCAGGCTATCGCTTCGTTTATTGCAACGGCAAATCTTTGTTCAAACAGATGTGACATTTATCGGTTTGACCTGAATGCACCATTGAAGTCTACGCCCCAAAAAGCACGCCGATTTGACTGTACACAGAGGTTGTTAGCTAACTGATGCAAAGTCACAAACATCGCAAAAAATGCTTTTTTAGAGCAAATACCGCCCGCTCTGCCTCTCTGAAAGTTTTACTAAGACTGATTTTCGAAAGAATGCATAGGTTGATTTACAAAATATCATTTATTAGGTAATAACTTATATATATATATATATATATATATATATATATATATATATATATATGTATATATATATATATATATGAATAACAGAGGTTGTTTGCATATATATATATATATATATATGATAGTGTGGGGCTCACCGATCTGCTTAAGGAACATTTATGTTCCGTTGTGCCCTGGAGCTCAGACTAGAGCCCTCGCAAAAACAACGAGCCCGTGGCTCAATGGTGAGCGTTCGACTCAAATACCAAAGGTCGGGTTCGAATCCCAGGTGTGCCACACTTGGGATTGGGTATGACTGGCTGATGACAGCTAATAAGCCAGAAAATGGCCATTCCGGTCTCCCCTTGTCTTTTGTCGGTTCCATTCCATCATATGCTACACGTCGCTATGCGACCGCCTGCGAGGGCTCTAGTCTGAGCTCCAGGGCACAACGGAACATGCATGTTCCTTAAGCAGATCGGTGAGCCCCACACTATCATCATATTCCCGATCACAACCGACAAAACAACGAGCCCGTGGCTCAATGGTAGAGCGTTCGACTCAAATACCAAAGGTCGTGGGTTCGAATCCCAGGTGTGCCCCACTTGGGATTGGGTATGACTGGCTGATGACGGCTAATAAGCCAGAAAAACAATAAAAATGCAATGTACTAGATCTTTACTGAATTTCAGTATGCTTCGAAAATTCCTATAATTTGGGAGCGCATAAAGACCAGTAAGTTGTCAATGGTGGTTTGGTCGACTACAGGGATGATACCTGTGCGTATGTGGGCGATGAGCACCAAGGTCGATTAATTACTCCTTGCTCCATCCACCCGTATAATGAACGCTGTAATAACACCACTGTCACCTATAAAAACTGTGAGACGTGGTTCGATACTCACCTCCGAATCTGGCAGCTTAGCTGCTTTTTAAACATTAGGACACTACAATTATGGTACTCGAGGTCACCTCTCCTTCTCATACGTCATTTTCATCAGCCTCACGAAAAAGACAAAGAAGAAAAGGCGCGTTCGTGGATCGAGCTGTATTTCAACTTACGTTTCTAAAACTCTCGCGTTTCCATCATCAGCGTAACGGGCCAACACTTCCCGTGGGCCATGATTTGTTCCATCGCGCTGCTGACCATCGACCAATGGCGGGCTGGTTTCTTGCCAGCTGTCGTGTAGACCGCTACGTCAGCGTGCTTTTTTGTCTCGCCCTCGTAATACGATGGACTGACCAGCCCTCCTGCTCTGGCTTAACGCTGGGGGATAATGAACACGATACCATACCTGAATCTCGTGTCTACACGCATATTGATACGCTCATATATATGGTGTACGGCATACCGTTTTTGACACACATTTCATACTACTTGTAGAACTACTTGTCTGTAGGATGCACATGACGTAGTTATTCAATAGTAGTTGATTGTTTACGACTCAAACGTTCATTGAAATTTCTGGTCTGACCCTAACTCCATGTCCTGCAATTAATAATTTCTGAAATTATTACCTTGATATATATATATATATATATATATATATAGTATATATATATATATATATATATATATATGATAGTGTGGGGCTCACCGATATGCTTAAGGAACATGCATGTTCCGTTGTAGCCCCTGGAGCTCAGACTAAAGCCCTCGCAGGCGGTCGCATAGCGACGTAGCATATGATGGAATGGAACCGACAAAGACAAGGGAGACCGGAATGGCCATTTCTGGCTTATTAGCCGTCGTCAGCCAGTCATACCCAATCCCAAGTGTGGAACACCTGGGATTCGAACCCGCAACCTTTGGTATTTGAGTCGAACGCTCTACCATTTGAGCCACGGGCTCGTTGATTTTGTCGGTTGTGATCGGGAATATGATGATAGTGTGGGGCTCACCGATCTGCTTAAGGAACATGCATGTTCCGTTGTGCCCTGGAGCTCAGACTAAAGCCCTCGCAGGCGGTCGCATAGCGACGTGTAGCATATGATGGAATGGAACCGACAAAGACAAGGGAGACCGGAATGGCCATTTCTGGCTTATTAGCCGTCGTCAGCCAGTCATACCCAATCCCAAGTGTGGAACACCTGGGATTCGAACCCGCAACCTTTGGTATTTGAGTCGAACGCTCTACCATTTGAGCCACGGGCTCGTTGTTTTGTCGGTTGTGATCGGGAATATGATGATAGTGTGGGGCTCACCGATCTGCTTAAGGAACATGCATGTTCCGTTGTGCCCTGAGCTCAGACTAAAGCCCTCGCAGGCGGTCGCATAGCGACGTGTAGCATATGATGGAATGGAACCGACAAAGACAAAGGGAGACCGGAATGGCCATTTCTGGCTTATTAGCCGTCGTCAGCCAGTCATACCCAATCCCAAAGTCGTGGAACACCGGGATTCGAACCCGCAACCTTTTGGTATTTGAGTCGAACGCTCTACCATTTGAGCCACGGGCTCGTTGTTTTGTCGGTTGTGATCGGGAATATGATGATAGTGTGGGGCTCACCGATCTGCTTAAGGAACATGCATGTTCCGTTGTGCCCTGGAGCTCAGACTAAAGCCTCGCAATGGTCGCATAGCGACGTGTAGCATATGCTGGAATGGAACCGACAAAGACAGGGGAGACCGGAATGGCCATTTCTGGCTTTATTAGTACCAGTCATCCTCCCAAGTGCGAACACCTGGATTCGAACCAGCAACTCTGGTATTTGAATCGAACGCTCTACCATTTTGAGTACGGGTCGTTGTTTTAGTCGAGCTTTGATCGGGAATATGATGAGTGGGTTTACCGATCCGCTGGAACATGCATGTTCCGTTGTACTGAGCTCAGACTAAAGCCCTCGCAGGCGGTCGCATAGCAACGTGTAGCATATGATGGAATGGAACCGACAAAGACAAGGGAGACCGGAATGGCCATTTCATCATATGCTACACGTCGCTATGCGACCGCCTGCGAGGGCTTTAGTCTGAGCTCCAGGGCACAACGGAACATGCATGTTCCTTAAGCAGATCGGTGAGCCCCACACTATCATCATATTCCCGATCACAACCGACAAAACAACGAGCCCGTGGCTCAAATGGTAGAGCGTTCGACTCAAATACCAAAGGTTGCGGGTTCGAATCCCAGGTGTTCCACACTTGGGATTGGGTATGACTGGCTGACGACGGCTAATAAGCCAGAAATGGCCATTCCGGTCTCCCTTGTCTTTGTCGGTTCCATTCCATCATATGCTACACGTCGCTATGCGACCGCCTGCGAGGGCTTTAGTCTGAGCTCCAGGGCACAACGGAACATGCATGTTCCTTAAGCAGATCGGTGAGCCCCACACTATCATCATATTCCCGATCACAACCGACAAAACAACGAGCCCGTGGCTCAAATGGTAGAGCGTTCGACTCAAATTCCAAAGGTTGCGGGTTCGAATCCCAGGTGTTCCACACTTTGGGATTGGGTATGACTGGCTGACGACGGCTAATAAGCCAGAAATGGCCATTCCGGTCTCCCCTTGTCTTTGTCGGTTCCATTCCATCATATGCTACACGTCGCTATGCGACCGCCTGCGAGGGCTCTAGTTTGAGCTCCAGGGCACAACGGAACATACATGTTCCTTAAGCAGATCGGTGAGCCCCACACTATCATATATATATATATATATGGCAAATATGGTATACCGTACTCCCAACATAGGACATATCTAAAAGCCCAGACACTTTCACGGCCAACTCAAATCACAATTTTTACATTTCATGAGTTAGGTCATCTACTATACTTACAGTCAAAACCAAACGGAACTGGGCCCGTAATTCGGTGAAAATCCGGCACGTTAGGTTTCATCAATTAGGATCCCAGTCCTAGATCTTGCCAGGCTGACTTTAGTAGCGCCTTGTTTTCGAAACCAGACGAAGCAACAATATATACTGGCTGCCTGTTGGCAGTTTAATAAATATTACGCTGTAATCTCGCTGTGCCTGTGAAAATTCGGCCCAAATATTCATATCAACTCTCATTCTACGTATATACGCCTTCAAATATACTGATTTACTCCAAGTTAGCAATTAATTTCTGAGGAAATTAAAAAACAAAATTAGCCATGTTTAGCTGATTCCCTCCTTTTGTCGATGAAGTCCCCTCCTTTTTGGCATTCGCGCCTTAAAGGGCAAAGCATAGACGGAATTACATGACCGACAAAGACAAGGCAGGCTGGAAGGGACATTTCTGGCTTATTACCCGTCATCAGTCAGTCATACCCAACCCCAGGTGTTGCCACACCAGAGGCCCAAACCCGCCACCCGTTGATCAGAAGTCGAACGCTCGAACCCCGGGTGGGTGTCTACCTGTGGTTGGGTATGGCTGGCTGACGACGGCTAATAAGCCAAAAACGGCCATTTCAGTCTGCCTTGCCTTTGTCGGTTATATCATTCTGCCTATATCCCTAGTCGCTCTGCGGCTGTTGGCGGAGTAGAGAGTGAGCCGTAAGGCACAATAGGACAAGCCTTTCCTGTAACCGATCTGTGAGCGCCTACCTTCCATTGTAAAGCTTTGTCTACTGTGTCCTGTAATCAGGTCAATTCGATACAAACTAACCCAGCAGGTGTTCCAAACGCGAAATTTCGACTCTGTCAACTCCGACTCCTTACCGCCACTGCAAGACTTCACGACGAACCAATAGAAAACTAAATGGTACGATGCCGTTCTCACACTCAATTGCTTACTTTTTTAATTTTTCCAGAAAAAGATACCGACAGGATTGACAGTGGCCTCATTCACCATTCAGCTCGACAGCTTTATTTCCCGGATCATTCCAGTTGAATTTCGATGGTAATCATGGATGATGACCATCAACTTCTAGAAAGATTCGTTTTCCCTCCTTCTCTTCCTCGTTCTTTCAACACTAGTGAATTGCGGTTTATTTTCACCGCCATGACTTTCGTCTTCTAATTTACCAATAAAAATTCGGTATGTCTGCTCACCTCGCGTTCAATGTCCAAGCACCCTGCGCTACGGCTTGCGAGTGTTACAACACGTCTTTTCCTTTTAAAATGAATCTAAAATAGAAGACATCTCCTGTTTTCAGTTAATCCTCGTTCATCTGCGAGTTGCATTCAATTTTGTTCAGAGACCACCCAAAAAGATTGTTTCGAAGGGCGAATAGGCTGGAAGCGAGGGGAAAACCTATTGCGGCAGCTTAAGTGAGTGGGGAAGACCATAGCCACTACGACCTTCGGGCCCAGTTCCGTATGAAGGAAGTGGGATGCCAGCTGGGAGGAGAGTTTATTCTACGCAGAACCATCAAAGAATGGGTTGGAAGACGTTGGCTGACGGAGGAAGACACTTCCAGCAACTGCGGGTGCGACATCCCAAGTGTGAGACTGTGCGGAGTCCTCACAGGGCGTCTAGCGAGGTCATGCGTGAGCCAGCCTTTAAGAGGATTGGCCAGATTCTACAGCTGGGATTGGTGAGGACCAGACAGCCACTGCTGTGCGCACGTCCACGTAATTGCGACAGATGCAACGTGCAACATGAGTATGGAGTCAGGCCACGACAAAACCATGATGAGGTGAAAATATAAGGATGCTCTCTAGCATATAACAGAAACGCTTGGCCGAAAGAAGGCAGAAACTAGCAGCAGCAGCCCAGTTTGTATGTTATGTGGTGTCATTTCTGCTGGTTTATGACGTTACCTGTCTCCGTGGTGGTCGAACTGTCCTAGGCATTGCCGGTTGGTTGTGTTAGTGACTTCGCAATCGTCCACTTGGTAAGGAAGGGGATGAATAGTACTTATAAGTGCCTACTCATTATTTTAAAGTAGGGTGTTTAATTCCGTAAACGGCCTGGTAGACACGGGTTCACTGTCGAATTCTCGGTTTTCTTGTCCTTCACAATGCTTCTGACAGCGCAAATCGACTCCCGGCACCGCAAAAAGGTAGCCTTTAGTAAGTTATTAACGTGACTTGGTTTGAGCCTGGTGGAGGTGGGTTTAATGTCGAGTGCTCCGTTTTCTTGTCCTTCGCATTGCTTACGTCAGCGCGAATCATACAATAGTGATATGCTCCACTGCTATTGGTGTTTTGGCGTTGATTAACTTCATTTTTTTCCTTTTTACCACTCAGTTTCAAGGTCACAATTGGACTTATTAAAAAAAATTCTGCGAAAAAAGACATTCTGAAATGTTAACCCACTATCGAGGTTTCCTTATCGAGGTTTTACCCCACCCATAAAACCCCTAAGACCGCCGGTTCCGTATTAAGCGTTGTCCATGTTTTTCCTCCCCGAGTTGAGTGTCATACTGCGTCTTTGCCGTCTCCTTTGGTGGCAATTCTCAGTACCTGGTATTTCAAAGTATCGACTCAGTCGCAGTGGTTAATGACGTGACGGATGTCAGGTCAGTCGAAACGAGGCGATTTGGCATGTTAGCGTCTCAATAGTGCAATATTCTGGTGTTCCCGTGGCCATGCCTTATCTTTCGTGAAGACGGGCGCTGTCCTGTGCTGATAACTTACGGCGAGAAGCGCACTCCGCAAATTTGCTCCTATACGGGCAGAACTTGGTCTGCTTATAAACCGACGCAAGGATTTACCACAAATAGATAGGTAAGATCGGGATGACCGAAGCTTACTCTCACACTCCTTAGCCAGTGAACTTTGTATCAACGTCGGCAAACGGAAATAAGCCACTGAATAAGGACAAACGCTGTCCAGGTAAGGTGCGTGTGTGTAATGGTAACTTGACAGAGAGTTGAAAAGGCACTTTCACAGCACGGAACTCGCTCACTCCCACACCGAGCGTGTATCCGTGAGAATACTGAGACGGTTTGACTGCAGTGGCCCTAGTGGCAGACCAGGCACCTTACCCCACCTCTCTTAGCCCCAGCTGTGAGTAAGGTCTGGCCATTATTCATACTTGATATTAAATGTCATCTAGAGCGTGAACGAAGGCCATAGTTCATTATCGATTTTCATGCCCGTCTCGTGGGAAAAATGGCATGCACTGTTCGGTAAGATGCGCGAAAATTCGCACGAAAACGCGTCTAACGCAAAAATCGCGCACCCTGCATATCTGCCTTAAAGACACGACCGATCTTTAACAGAAGACATGAGGTTAGAAAGTACCATTTAGGACTAATTAAGGACTAATTTATTTATCGAATACCATCAAATCATAAACGACTTAATGATAGAACAATTATTTCAAGCCCACTATAACGCACAGAAGCGAACGATAATATGATACAAGTTCAAAATAATACTGCTGTAAGTCGGGAGGACATAGACACTACTAAGTTGTCAATGGTTGTTTGGTCTATACAATCATCAAATACAAACTCCAGCTTTTGCTCCATTGAAATGTGTTTCCTTGCCTTGTCCCAGTTTAGTTTGATTAGTGTAAATAGATTTTCGATAGGATTTAGGCCCGATTTTGCATGAGTTAGGTCATCTACTGTATGTTCGGACCAGAGATGGGTCATAGTTGTGGTAAATTAACGGCAGCTCGAACTCTCAAACTACGAAACGCTGATCATTCTACTCTGGTTCTTCGTGGCGCCCGGATTGAGCAGATATATATTAGGTTTTGGCAACATTTGTACAATTCTGTGCTTTTCTAAAAGCTCCGGGTAGACCAGACAGCTGCATGCAGGATAAGGAGTGCAAGCCTACATTAACCAAATATAGGGGCGCTTGTCGTTCGCGCCAGCTATCTGCATTTCTGACCCTCGTGTATGTGGCCCCACTCAGCGAACGGTCTCCCTTTATAAGGCAATTATGGTTATATGGGTTTTATGTGTGGGTTACCCTAAACTGCCTAGTTGGTTTTTGGAAGTTAAAAGTAGCAAAGTAAGTTTACATCATTTGGTTGTTTAAATACATCAATAAAGCGTAAAAACGGGGGCACGCATTTTAAATCACGGGAAATTAGGCACGGTAAACGGAGGGTAAAAGTATAATCGATGGCATCGATTAGAAATTCCAGGCGAACTTATCCCAGGCTGTGATCAATATATCGTTAAATCCGTCGTTAAATCGTCGTAAACTAATAGCTACCATTATATGCCCCTTTGGACATTTTACAGGGAATATCTGTCAACAGTCTGCATATGATAAGAAAAAGGATGAACGAATCCAGCCTCTACTAGCAAAATGCGATGAAAAGGCCATTTTCAGTTAGACGTTGATTAAAGAACGTTTGCATTTGCTAAGGAGTATATTGAACACAGACTTGTTGCAGAAAAACGCTTACTCATGCAATGCCTAATTTTTCAATAGACTTTTCAAAGGTCGGCGGTCATAAGCCCGTCTTTGCTGGTCGTTCATATTCGTATAAGTATCTGCGGGATTGCAACATTGATAAGGTGTAAGCTCTACTCAGGCCAGTTGCGTTCGCTGTTGAGATGACTTGACTCCAGGGCGTCATTGGTCGCCGGCAGCCATTCATTGAAATGCCGCACGCTGATTGGTTTCGCTGGGCTGGTGGAGCGGTGCCAGCAGGAACAGCGTAAGACAACCTGCGTGAGTCAGCATCACGTGAGCCGACTGCATCGAGCAGGAGCGGCGGACATGAGAACGGACTGCCCCAGAACTTCCACCGAGAACCAACTGTGCCGACAGCAACTTTCATCAACTGTCGGGGCTTGATGGGGCAGATGGCCGTCAAATTCGGAGGGCGACCGCTCTAGCGGTTGACAACGGAGGCCGCAAATAGCAAGGTGTTGATCGACCTCTTAAAGGCTGACTTCGGTTATAGTGACAGTCGCCGACATCGAAGAGCCAGCACAATGTTGCAGGATTGTGTCCCTGTTCACCGACAAAAGGAGGGAGGATGCTACTTAAGCTTACGACTTTAATCTCCAACTGCGGGCTGTAAAGTATTTTCAGACCTGTCTTCGAATGAATCATAGCAAATTCGGGCGAGCTCAGGAAAGACTGTTCAATGCCAGAAAAGCTGGATTTTGGGTTCAATAATTTCATAGACCAGTACACCACAGAGAACTTGATTATTTCTGTTAGCAGTTCACGCGGAAAAGGACAATAAACAAAGTACTATTATGTTGTTGTCGGTATTATTTTTCATTAATTTCTCATTGAGTTATCCTTTTCTTCTCTGTAATCTCTTATAATATAGCTTAAAGGCATTCAATTTGATGGTTTTCGATAATAAAAAAAAAATAGTTTTTAGCGGATAAGCAATAATTCATAAATCAAACTATACGTTATTTTGAATAACGGTCGTTTCGTGGTGGGGTGAGCGGACTAGGCATTACAAGGGTTTTATGCGGGTTTCGTGTGATCCTTTATGTTTTAGGTCAGGAATTCCATATGGAAAGTGTAAACCAAGATGTTTCCATGTCCATTACGGCAAGGGCTTTCCGTGGGAATATACTGCAAGCGTGGCCACCCCTCGTAGTATAAACCAATTCATGAAAAATTAACTGTTGCTCCACAACGCAGAGGTCTTGTTTCAGAGAGATGTCACTCCGACCGGCTAAGCCTCTAAACACTATCCTATGAAATCTGTTCTGTCAGCTAGCTGAGGAGATTGCAGTAGTTAAGCCTTCGAGAATGATACCCTCATCAATTAAGCGTACAAATAAGACTTTGGGAGGATCAGCTGTTTGAAATACGCTGGTGAAATTGTCAAACAGCCCTAAATATTAAGCACGTTTTTCGTTATTGTGGCCACTTGTCAAGAGCCCTAGATAATACAGGCCATTTTGGAAAGACTATTATTGCATCGGTCTATTTTTACAATATTTTCTGTATCTCTTCCGTAGCAAAATCTGATCAGAAGGACAACTCGGGAAAATAGAGATCAATCGGGCTTATCAAGTGGTCTTTTGTGGAAATGAGATCACCGCCCGATGAGAACTACCCAAGGAATATTCAAAGATAGAGAGTTGGGAGATACAGACAATACTTCAGAGGACCCCATCCAAACAAAAAGGAATCTAAATGCCCCGTACGATGTTCAACGCTTGCTACGGACTGCTTACACAGCTATGCAAGCACCAAACAACCGCTATTGAAAGAATAGAACGCTTGTAACAGTTTAAAATGATACTCGCTTGCTAACCTGAACTTCCAATTGACTGGCAACTTTTGCTTTTATTGAAAAATCGCGTCAATACTCTGGAATGCGAAAGGTGGGCTAGCAGAACCCAGACAGGCCAGTTAAGATATGTTACGTTCTTAATATTTTTTAATGTTTAAATAGTACTTTGAAAGAATTTCGCTCACATGAAGCAGGGACATCGAGTCATCAGGTGAAAAATTAGGGGTAAGAAGATTCAATACACCGATTGGTGTAAAATGACAAACCAAACAGAAATTCAGTTAGAATGACTGTCGTATGGGCGGGCGGTGATAAAATCAAGCCAAGGCCACGAAGCGTGGATTCGAAACGGTGTGGGTAAGGCAGCTTTGAGATACTAGTGGGGGAGAATAACAGGGGTAGCTGGATATTGAGTGCCGTTTTTGTCGAGGAGAAGAGAGTTAGGCGGGGAACAGTAAAGTGATGAGACAAAACCGATCAAAACTGGCTTGTATAATGAAACAGAAATTGACGCATTTAAATATTTCGGGAGAAGATAGCAGAATTCGAAGCTGAGTGTGGGAGGCGGGACGGTTGGGTTGGGGTTCTGAGGGCAGAGCACGGGTGAATTCACACGTCTGTAGCAAGAGGACATCTTGGAGTTCGTGCGAGAAAAGGGACTGTGATGATGATGGCCCTCATGTGTATGCGTGCGTGCTTACTTTCCTACGGCGCGTTTGGGGTCTGGCCGACGGAAGTGGTGAGCGAAAGCGGAAAGCATACGGGTAACGACGGCCATTCAAGTCGAAAGTTGAGTTAGTCTGAAAAGGATAAAGAAGAGAAGAGTTTTCGGCCATTCCAGTAGGGCAGGCTGCTCTCAAAGCACAACAGCTGACAACAAACAAACTGACGACGATATGTGGGTGAGAAAGTACGTGCCTTCAAGACAGCAAACATAAACGAAGAACACTCTGTACGTTGTCTGAAACGATCGTGCTAAGGTGTTCGGCTAGACTAACTTATGGTTACTCATCCTTGAATCGGCAATCATGCATAATTTTTGTAAATGGTGGCTGCATAAATAGGGCCCCTGAAAACGGCCTAACGAGAATGCTGACAGTTCCTGATAATGAAAATTGTGTGAAAGCATCGTGCATTTGTGTAGGAGTACTATTGGCTCAGAAAACTGAGTGCAATACATGAATCGAACCCGTTAAAACTCGGAAATGCCTTCGCAAACAGTGACTTCCACCGAAATCTCATCGTGCGCACTCAGCAACAAATCACTGGTGACCCGGACGCTAAAATGCTGTGCATTTTCTGCTACTTAACCTGGTAAGGGTTGCACAGGCTGTCACCGTCTACCAGGGCTGTTAAACAAAGCATTTTAACCTACTTCATCAAATTAAGAAGCTAGGAAATGTAGACTTTTCAAAGGTCGGCGGTCATAAGCCCGTCTTTGCTGGTCGTTCATATTCGTATAAGTATCTGAGGGATTGCAACATTGATAAGGTGTAAGCAGACAAACTTTCCATATGCTGAAACAGTTACGTGCTTAATTTCCGGCTAACCCATGACCTTCTCTTGAGCTTTGGATAGACAGGTTAGCATTAAACTGCAAAGCAATCAAAAGCTAGGGACTTAGTAGCCAGTAGAAACCAACAGCTCGGCAGAGTTATGCCTTTTAACGAACCTATATTCAGTGGTACGGATGCTGCTTTGGGGTAAAATAGAAGGCTTTGAGATACAGTATGCACCAAAGGTCATGACTGAGCGGAGTTTATAATTGGCATTTTTGAACGGAAAATAAAACTTACACAAAGCTGACGGGCATTGAATCAGACCTCGTTACTGGTGGTGTAATAGCTTTCAAGCTAAGTTCTTTCCTGGCAGTCTTGTAGCCCACGAAAAGACTAGCGGTTCACTTAATTTTTATACGTTTTGAAAAAATTATCCATCTGACTATTCAACGTAAAAATGAGCCTCTTGTTATCCCTCTTTTTAGGAAGCCGCGTATTACTTACTGTTGGCATTTAGTGCGCTCCTTACTTAATTTTCTATTTAAGATGAGCCCACAACTCGTGGTTAGGGCTCACTTTGTAGGAAATAACTTCTTCGGATGTTATCATCCCACAGCGAAGATTAATTGTGTGGTCAAATATTTATCGTCCGGGGAATGCTGTTTGCCAAGAAAAAGCATGCTTTTCGTTGATGAACGCTCACCGATCACTAACGGAACTCACGCGTCTTGTTTTGCCTTGGGGTTCACTCTCTAGCCCCGCCAGCACCCGCACAGTGGCTGGTAGTAGGACAGGCAGATTAATATTGCCAACAAAAACTAGGGAAACTGGAATGACAATTTCTGGCTCATTAGCCGTCATCAGCCAGTCATACCTAACCCCAGGTGATGGACCATCCGAGGCTCGAACCCGCAACCCGTACACGCCCCCCAATGCAGCAGAGAACTCCTGACAGCACAAATAAGTCTGGGGAGCGACCAGCGAAAACCCGCTACTGTCTCAACTATCCTTGCATAAGCACAGACGTTTGCGAGTTGAAATGATCCCTTTCAGTAAAAAAAATGGACGAGGAGATGTGTGCTCCTATAAAACGGAGTATAGAAATGACTATGTGAGAGAAGCTGTCCCGTTAAAAGTTTGCATGCTCTCGTGCAGGAAGTGGCTTCAGATTATTTACCCTGTGAATCATCCAAGTAACTTTTTTTCTGCTGTGAAAAACGCCTATCAAACAATTACCTTGAACGGTTTGTGGATTTCATCGCCAACAGTTAATAAGCGTCAGGACCACTCCTCATAGCGACAATAAGAAGAGTGAGGAAAGTTTCCCTTTTGAGAGAAACCGCATTTGCCAGCGAATCTAATTTAACTGGGCAGATCTTATATGGCAGCACCCACGTTTTTAGCGAAACACAGCGACAGTGTTGCAACTATCAATGGAATCTGAGCCAGAAAGGACGTCAAAAGTCAACGCGCAACCTGCTGTTAAAAAGAAATTGACCGTGTGCAGCAGACCTGCTCAACATTACAGCATGGAAAACCGGAGGAAGACGCTGTGGAAGTAAATGCAAGCTAACGTACGTGCCGCGGTGAAAAGGCCGTCAAGCAGCATGCAAGGTGAGAACTAGTCAGACAACAAAAAGGTAAGCTCCACTGGATAAACGTTTGATGGATAACAATAGGAAAAAAGAGATGGGTGCGTGCAAACATATATATATATATATATAAAGTAATCGGACGCATACCTGCGCATTCCGTCTCAGGCGAGGTTGTGGGTTTTGGGGTAGCAAGTGGCAGGGTTGAATGCGATCCACAGTGCCACTTTACCAGGACAGGGTGAGTGCAAGCAAACTGGAAGTCGGCCTGCCGCCCACATGGGACGGATCAAGTGTGGGCGAGGGGTGTGGGTTGATTTCATTTCTGAGGTAGGGTGGCGGGCCCAGGACTTCCGGTCGACAACAGTAGTTGGATGAGTCTGTTCCTGTGGAAGCTTCTACTGGCTTCGTGCTAAAGTACTCTATTATCTGTTTGTTTACTTCGGATCAGAGGGGCCTTAAGTATGAACATACTCATACGCGATTGGTGGGAACTTGAATTTACAAAAGTAGCTGATTTTTATCTGGGAAAAATGCAAAGAGTGACTCTTATTTAATTTCTCTCGCTCTCGCATTAATTTTCGTGCCTTCAATAGATATATAACTGAAATGCAAAAATATATCGAAACTGAAATTTTTATCTTGGGACTGCACAGCTTCTCCCCTCTGAGGTTAAGATGACACTTGCTAGCGTCTCCCGTAAGTGAAAAGGAATGAGTGTTAAGGATACCTCGCACGCTATGTACACCTGACGTTATCTGTGGCCGAGGTCCCCCGAAATAGGAATCTATGCGAAAGGAATTTGGGGAATGCATTTTTGGTGAGGAAGAGCTCTTCTGTAATTAGGGGATGTGACGACCGGGCGTCGGCGTGGGAGCGAGCACAAATGAAACTTCAGAGGATATTTCAACGCGGCGTCAGATTACATTGTTGTAGTTCATTTTTGTTGATGTTGTTGGTTTGCTGTTGTTGTTGCTGCTAGCTGTTCAAACTACTGCTCTTCTTCGGTATTACCTTCGGGCGTCACGTGACTTGCAATGGCCTGGGTATCTTCTAGTCGTGTAATAACTGTAAAATCATCTTCGATTTCCTTGAAGACGAATGGCTGAAAGTCAGGCTTGGTGGAGGACTGTGAATCTAAAGGAGGAACTTCAGTCAGGAGTTCTGTCAGCTGTGAGACTGGCGGAAATCCGGTGGTTTCAACTAACGTACCAGGTTCAACTGTTTCACAAACTTCAGGAAATTCAGAAGTTTGAGAGGAGGTCATGCTTCGGAGGGGGCTGCAAGTTAAGGAAGCTGGTGGTTGGACAATCGATTTTCCACTTCCGACTCCCAGCTCTTCTTCAGAAATATCAAATATGGTTGAACCAAGATTTGAGTCAGTTCGGGAGACTGGAGCAGCTTCCAGACCGAGCTGCACAGAAGCGTCGTGCAGAGAACCGCTGCTCATGGAAGGGCCCAAACGCGAAATAGTTCGACCCTCGTGTGTTCGACTCCGTTTGGCTAAGGCCTCGTCATCACTCGTTGCTCGTAACTCCAAACTGCTCATCTGCCTCACCTTCATGTCGTTTTTATCACCGCCTTGAACATCATCTTCCGACTCGCCCTCAGCTTGTAAGGAGAAGGCGGTACCAAGGGCACCAGCATGTTTCGAGAGCTCAGTTCTAGCGGGTGATTGAGTTGAGGTACGGCTGCAGCTAGCCATTGCAGCGCCACTGTCTTCTAGTGAGTCGGTCATTGGGCAACTATGGAGCGCCTGCGAGAAAGAACTTGAGGAGATTGAAACATCTTCACAACCCTGGATCGGTAGGATGTCATCAAGGGAATCCTGTGAGGTCCGCAAGAAGCCTATTGGCTCCTGACGTTGATCCAGCTCCAGTGAAGACGAACGTCCAGGCAACTCCTCGACATCGGAAGAGGAAGAGAAGGAATCTCCCTCACCGAGGGAATCCCGCTCTCTAGAGAGGCCACGTTCGATAACCTCGCGCGCCTCACGAATGATGTACTGAATGTTAGCCGATGGTTGGTGCTCGCGGAAACTGCAAGAGCTGCTTTCCGCCATTGAAAACGTTGGGATAAGCGAATCACAAAGAGAAGACTGCGTTAAAGAATCTGACTCGCAAGCAGAGCCCTCCATGGCTTCCGGAGCGACAGTGGCCGACGCCGAAGACATTTGAGCTGCGCCAGATGAAGTGAGGTCGCCATCCGTTTGCCTGGAAGAATCCAGACTTTGAGAGGCCTGTTCTGCGAGCATATCCTCGTAGATGGTATCAATTTTTGTGTAGGGCAACGGAGTAAGCATGCTGTCAGGTGCGCTTAACGGCACTGTCGTTTCGATGGTACCCACTAAGCACGCATCACCCAGATCCTCCTTCTGACACTCCGTTTCAAACCGGAGGAATTCAACGAGCGATAACTGAGAACTTCCTTCGCCTTCACCGCTCACATCTGCACTCTTGCCTTGCATGTCCCCACTGCTACCGAGTGAGGGAGAGGTGCCGGTCTCCATGGCGGCCTCCAGACGCTCAAATTCGGATAAGGAGCTGGGAGTTTTGCTGCTGGAGCTCTCCTGAAGGGCTGAACTAGGCGATGGTTTCCGCTGTAGCGCCTCTGGCGAAGAGGTAGCACACATTTGCCTTTCTAGTCGCTCAAATTCACTCAACGATGACGATCTACTCTCGAGGTCTGAGGTCTGAGCCAAGGCGGGTGCACTCACACCTGGACCTCCAGCAAACACCTTCATTTTGCCCTAGTCGTGACTTCTGTGGGAAGTAGGCACTGCTGGATGTGGATCGACCCAACAGACTGGGTGTTGAAGCCAAACCTGAGAGGTGATGACCTGATGGGGCTGGGGACACCCTGGTATCCTTGCTGTCTGTGGCAAGTAGGCCATGGGCACCAGTGGGTGGGCTTGAGGATGCCTGCAAAAGACGTGGCAGGCTGGCCGCATTTGGCAGACGACTAGGGACCTCTCTGCTACTCTCGCCGATGAGATTTAGGTCAGATTCGACTGAGGCAAGAGTTGTGCGTGAACCGTCCGGTTGGGAAGGTTGGCTAATAATATTGACGCCCTCACCAGCTTCGGGTGCTTCTGAGTGTGCAAAATGCATAAGACCAGTTGTCGGTGGAACATTTGGTCGACCCATGAATACGACGGTAGACTGACTGCCACGGCTAGATTCATCCGCTGTATCTGAACAGACAGAGCCTGCAATAAGTTCGGAGCTGCGTTGTGAGGAGGTAGAAAGTCGTTCGCTAGGAGGTCTTGTGAGAAGGCGTGAAGTAGGCGGAAGTGCAGTCGATGATGAGGAGGAGGAGAGTGAGTCAGCATCTTCCTGAGCCGGCACTAACTCAAAATCCTCCGGAAGCGTTAGCTTGGTGTCATCCTCATCTAGAGAGTCTTCCGGGCTTGAAGCCTGTTCGTTAGCAGCCACTTCTTGAATCGGTGACAATGGTTCAACATCCATTTCAACTTCCTCGATCACAAACTCGTGAACGGATTGGCTAGAATCAGGGAAACGTTCCTCTGATGGCATTTGAGCTTCGCTAACAGCTGTAACTTTAACGTCTTGCTTGCTCGTTTCCCCATCCTCTGCTTCTGTTTCCTGAATCCATTCCTCCGATTCAGATTTCCCCAAATTCCTCATATTTAGCAGAACTGGAGGGTGTAGCGCCGATACCATAAAACTTTAATCGGGACAGTATTTTTGAGGATCGGTCCAGCGTAGCCAAACTTGTCTTGTAGCCCTGTTGTTTGCTGGCCGACCGCGATGTTGGAAGAGTGAGGGGTAGGCCACGGAGGCGGCCACCTTCCCTGTCATCTTGGTCGAAACCATTTTCTTCCTCTTCCGCCTCATCATCATCAGGTGTTTGAGCAAATTCGGCCGCCAAGGTCACTCCCGCAGCGGCTGCCAGCTGAGAGAGGTCGTCTTCAACTACTGGAAGATGCATGCTGCTACTGGCCACAGGCAGAGTCTCAACAAAGGTCTCTTTGTCCTGTGAGAGTAGGAGTGGAGTACAGGGGTGCTGTTGAGGCGTAACGTCGCCATCGGCATGATCATGATCATGAATCAGATCAAGCTCTGCAGCTGTCTCCTCCTCCTGTTCTGCTACCTTTTCGTCTCCCGAAATAGCCTCCATTGAACTGCTCGATTTCGAAAGTACCCAGACATCTAGATCGCTTGGACTGTTTGAAACTGTTTCGGGGGATGCCACGGGCTCTTGCTGTTCTCCCTGTTTCTTTAGCTGCTGCTGCTGCTGCTTTTGCTCCGTTTGAAGTGCTGGAGAAGAGAAGCAGACCGCAGGGCTGACCACCTTGCCCATGCATTCTCGGCTGACTGGCGCTGAGGAGACCGGCGCTGTTGGGGAGCAGACTACGTATTGTCCCGCTCGTCTCTGCCGGCAACGAGCCTGTGCACATTTCAGGCACAGAAGTGTGCAGCAGACCGCTAGCCACCCTCATAGACAGGGCAGGATAGTATTCCTCGTCTACAGTCTCCTTACATTGTGTTGTTGGTGTCTCTCTTTCGGTCACGGGGAAGGGCAGAGCAGCAAAATCAGGCGTCAGATCAAGCTCCTCCATGAGATCCACAGGAAGGTGCTTCGGTGGTCTGAAAGCATCATGGACTGAGAACTGGTGTACATGCCTCAGACAGGCTGTGACTCGAGGATAAAGAAGGCAGACATCAGTGACGGCTGGAATACAGTGATACACTTCAGACGCCACCGTTTCCTCACCACCCTCTACCCAAAGTTCTTCCACGCAGGCAGTAAGCAAAGGGCGGTCAATAGGTGCAGTCTGCGCACGAGTAATTCTCAGTTTGGAGTGGAACTCGTCATCAGAGGCTCTTTTCTTCGCAAGTGGATAGCTGTCCGGCCTCGTGCCAGTGGGTACCAGGCAGTCAGCAGCTGAGACAGCACATGGGATGCTAGCTGTCAAATCCAATGGCATGACAATCTCCTGGTCAACAGACCCAGACAACGCGAGACAGGTGGCCGAACGGAGGTTTGGATCCGGTCTCAGTGAACGCACGGATTCCGGTTGGGGAGAGAGTGAAAACGGCACGGGTAAAGTGCTGCCCAGGGTATCAATGTGAACTGCGGCTTCGTCAGCTTCCATCGAAATGGAGCAGAATAGGGAGGAGACTCAGAAACCGAAGTAATGGCAGTAACCTCAACTGGAAAATCAACCATAAATTTAGTCTCCTCGTGACCGAATTTGCCCACGTCCTCCAGGGCAATGTGTATCCCACGTTTATCAGACACGCACGGAGATGGCGCAGGGGCTGAGGAGTAGGAGGAGGCGCCAAGTGCACCAGTCGAGTCAGAGTCAATAAAGGAAACGCGCTCAGTAAAGGCACCGAAGGTGTGTGTCAGTCCCAGATGGAGTGCTGTATAATCCGCCGAAGGAAGAGTTTCGAAAACATCCATTTCCGCCGGACGACAAACAGGCAAATGAAAACCACCCAAAGGCAATATCTGCGGAGAAGGATAAGTCCGCAAACGCGAGGCTTCAGAAAGCGGAATACAAACATCTGCCTCCGAAGGCAAAGAAGATATTGAATCAAAACGAAAACCAACCAGGCCTGAACGGAAATCGGAGGGTAAAACGTAGCCAGAGTCGCCAACAAAAGTAGAAGAATCATATTGGAGAAGATCAGAAGAAGCCACACTTTCTGGAAATAAAGGAACGGAATCTCGCTGCTGTGGAACAAAACACATCTCCTGAACAACCGACTCCGGACTTCCGACCGACCGGGTTTCGCCAATAAACTGCACTGGTACCAGATTACCAAGCTCCACTTCCACTAAATCCTCAACCTCAACTAACGTCTGCTTCTCTGGTAAAATCAATTTTCCACATTCCAATTGCAATTCCACTTCAGCCTCTGACACCTCCACCACAAATCCCCTCTCTTCCTTCTCCTTCTCCACCTCCTCCGCCTTCACTTCCACCTCTTCCTCTTGTAGTCTCTCTCCTCTTACCTCATCAGTTTCTCCTACCTCCGCTGCCACCGGTACCGATTCCACAATTCCTCCTCCACTGCAGGCACCACATCCTCTTCTTCTATCGGCAAAGCCGTCTTCACTTCAGCCTCTGCCTCCTCTTCATTATTTCCATCTCTTCCTTCTCCTTCCTCTTTCTCCTCCTCTTCCTCTTCTGCTCTCTTTCCTCCTGCGACTTCTGCTTCTACTATCTCCGCTGCCTCCGGTGCTGCTTCCACAGATGCCTCATCCAATGTAGGCACCACCACCACTTCTTCTCCTACAGTCAACACCGCCTTCACTTCAGCCTCTGCCTGCTCTTCCACCATTCCCAACTCTACCTTCTCCTCCTCCTCCTCATCCTCCTCTTTCATCGCTACCGAGTTTTCCTCTACTGCTCTTTCTCCTCCTGCATATTTTTCTACTATTATCTCCGCTGCCGACGGTGCAGCTTCCACAAATGCATTCTCCACTGCAGGCACCACCACCTCTTCTTCTTCAACCGGCAAGGCCGCCTTCACTTCAGCCTCTGCCTTCTCTTCCACTATGCACATCTCTTCCTTCTGCTTCGCCTTCTCCTCCGCTACCGCCTTTTCGTCTTCAGTTGTCTCTCCTTCTGCGTCTTCTGCGTCTACTATCTCCGCTGCTTTCGGTGCTGCTTCGACAATTTTCCTCAACCACTGCAGGCACCACCACCTCTTCCTCTTCTTCCGGAACCACCGCCTTCACTTCAGCCTCTGCCTCCTCTTCGACAGTTCCCATCTCTTCCTTCTCCTTTGCCTCCTTCTCCACCTCCTCTTTCGCTACCGGTTCTTCCTCTTCTGCTCTCTCTCCTTCTGCCACTTCTTCTTCTTCTTTTGTCTCCACTGCCGCTGGTGTTTCTTCCACACCTGCCTCCTCCACTGCAGGCACAACCACCTCTTCTTCTTCTACCGGCACCGCCGCCTTCACTTCAGCCTCTTCCTCCTCTTCCACTATTCCCATCTCTTCCTTCTCCTTTGCCTCCTTCTCCACCTCCTCTTTCGCTACCGGTTCTTCCTCTTCTGCTCTCTCTCCTTCTGCCACTTCTTCTTCTTCTTTTATCTCCGCTGCCGCTGGTGTTTCTTCCACACCTGCCTCCTCCACTGCAGGCACAACCACCTCTTCTTCTTCTACCGGCACCGCCGCCTTCACTTCAGCCTCTTCCTCCTCTTCCACTATTCCCATCTCTTCCTTCTCCTTTTCCTCCTTCTCCACCTCCTCTTTCGCTACCGGTTCTTCCTCTTCTGCTCTCTCTCCTTCTGCCACTTCTTCTTCTTCTTTTATCTCCGCTGCCGCTGGTGTTTCTTCCACACCTGCCTCCTCCACTGCAGGCACAACCACCTCTTCTTCTTCTACCGGCACCGCCGCCTTCACTTCAGCCTCTTCCTCCTCTTCCACTATTCCCATCTCTTCCTTCTCCTTTTCCTCCTTCTCCACCTCCTCTTTCGCTACCGGTTCTTCCTCTTCTGCTCTCTCTCCTTCTGCCACTTCTTTCTTCTTCCTTTCTTTATTCCATCTTCCTTCCTTCCTTCCACCCCTCTTTCCTTCGTTCCTCTTCCTTCTTCTTCTTCTATTCCATTTCCCTCTTCTTCTTCCTTTCCTTCACTCATTCCTCTTCCACCTTTCCTTCCAGTTCTTCCTCTTCTCCTTCCTCTTCTTCCTTCTTCCTTCATTGTTCCTTCCACTATTCCTTCCTTCCTTTCTTTCCTGCCTCTTCCTCCTTCCATTTCTTCCTTCTCTTTTTCCTTTCCTTCCAGTTCTTCCTCTTCCTTCTTCTTCTTCCTTCCACTTCTTCCACCTCCATTTCCTTCCTCTTCTTTTCCTTCCTTCCTTCCTCCTCCTTCCACTCCTTCCTTCCACCTCTTTCTTTCCTTGGTTCCTTCCTTCCACTTCTTCTTCCTTCACCACTTCTTCTGTCCTTCTTCCTTGGGTCCTTCCATTCCATTTCTTCCATATCCTTTCTCCTTTTCCTTCCGTTCTTCCTCTTCCTCTCCTTCTTCTTCTTTGTCTGTTTCTTCCACCTGTCTTCTTCTTCTTCCTTCCTCTTCCTTCTTCCTTCTGGTTATTTCCTTCTTCCTTCTTTGTCTCACATGTTTCTTCCTCCTCCTTTTCTTCCTTCCTTCCTTTTCCTTTCCTTCTTCCTCTTCCTCTCTCGTTTCCTCTTCCTCTTCTTCCTTTTCCTTCCTTCCTCTTCTGTCTTGTCTCGGTCCTTCCTCTTCCTTGTCCTTGCCTCCTTCCTCCTGGGTTCTTCCTCTTTCTGTCTCTCCGTCTTCCACCTCTTCTTCCTGTCTTCCTCCTCTTCCTCTTCCTTCCTCCACCTCCTTCTGGTTCTTCCTCTTTGTCTCATTCTTCTTCTTCTTTGTCTCCTTCCTCCTCCGGTCCATTCCTTCCATTTCTTCCTTGTCCTTTCCTCCTTCTCCACTCTTTTCCTTCTGGGTTCTTCCTCTTCTGCTCTGTGGTCGTTTCCACTGGGGCTGTCCACCTCTTCTTCTTCTTCTCCTCTTCCTTCTCCTTGCCTCCACCTCTTTCCTTCTGGGTCTTCCTCTCCTTCTTCTTCTTCTTTGTCTCCGCTGGTGTTTCCTTCTTCCTCCTTCCTCCATGTCCTTGTCTTCCTGGGTCTCTTTCTTGGGATTGTTTCTTCCTCTTCTTCTTCCTTCCTCTTCCTTCCTCCACTGGGTTCTTCCTTCTTTCTTCTTCTTCTTTGGTCTTCTTCCTCCTTCTTCTTCTTCTTTGGTCGTTTCTTCCTGCCTCCACTGGGGTCCTTCCTCTTCCATTTCTTCCTTTCCTTCTCCTTTTCTTCCTGGGTTCTTCTTCTTCTTCTTCTTTCTCCTTCTTCCATTCCTTCCTCTTCTTCTTCCTGGTCGTTTCCTGTCGGTCCTCCATTTCTTCCTTTGCCTCCTCCTCCTTTCCTTCCAGTTCTTCCTTCTTCTTCTTCTTTCTTCTTCCATCTCTTCCTTCCTCCTGGTTCTTCTGTCTCTCCTTCTTCCTGCCTTCCTTCTTCTCCTTCCACTGTTCCATTTCTTCCTTGTCCTTTCCTCCTTTCCGGTTCTTCCTTCTTCTTCTTCTTTGTCCTCCTTCCGTTGTTTCTGGGCTGTCTCTTCTTCTTCTTCCTCCTCTTCCTGTCTCTTCCTTCTCCTGGATTCCTCAGCTGTCTCCGTCATGATCTTCTTTCTTCTTCTTCCATTCCTCCACTGGCTTCCTTCCTTCCACCTTCCATCTCTTCCTTTCCTTCCTCCCTCTTTCCATTCCATTCTTCCATCTTCTTCTTCTTCTTTTTCCTTTGTTCTTCCTTCTTCCTTCCTTCTTCTTTCCACCTCTTCCTCCTCTTCCACTATTCCTTCCTTTCCTCCTTCTCCACCTCTTTCCTTCGGTTCTTCCCTCTTTCTCCTTCTTCTTCTTCTTCTTCTCCTCCATTTTGTTTCCTCCATTTCTTCCTCTTCTTTCTTCTCCTTCCTTCAGTCCTTTCCATCTCTTCCTTCTCCTTTTCCTCCTTCTCCACCTCTTTCCTTCCTCTTCCTTCTCCTTCTTCTTCTTCTTCTTTTATCTCCATTCTTCCACTACTCCCTCTTCTTCTTCATTCCTTCCTTTCCTCTTCCTTCCTCCTTCTCCACTCTTTCTTTTCTTCTTCCTCTTCTCTCCTTCGCCTTTTTTCTTCTGCTTCCTCCACTACCAGTGGTGTTCTTCTTCTTCTTCTTCTTCTTTATCATCAACATCATCATCTTATTATTCATTTTAATTTTCTTCTTCTCCTTGTTCATCATAATCACCTTCTTCATTATTATCTTCTTATTTTTATTTTCTTACTTTCATATATTGCTGCACCTGTCTTCACCATCTTCCTCCAGGCCAGTCGGTTCCTAGCGAGGTCCTCCCAGTTTGTCCGGTTGATCAGAAGCTGCTTCAGGGAAGTCTTCAAGAGTGTGCCTTGGCGTCGTACATGACCTTCTTGTTGACGAGAACCCGTGGTGACATCTTCATAGAAGAGTCCTTTTGGTAGTGATTCATCGTCCATCCTCACATGGTGGCACTCGAGATTACAGTAACAGTATCCACGGATTTCAATTGGGTGCCATGTTCTTGATGCAACTGCGTTGTAGGTGGTGATGGGCGGTGGCTGATGCATGACCACCGAAGTTGTCGCGGGACAGATGGCGAAGGTCCATTCTCCTTTGCATGTCCTCCTTGATCGTTGCATTGAGGGCGCAGTCATCAGCTAAGAAATCCGTGGATGGTAACTGTGTACACGCAGGTGAAATGCATCCGCCGTTGGTTGAGGAGTTGGCCATCCATCCCATTTAGAGAGATGCGGATTCAAGGTCCTTCATCACGGTGGGTGCCCATTAGCATGGCAGGAACATGAGACTGAACAGGGTAGGCGCAAGGACGCAACCCTGCTTCACTACTTTTATTCTCTGCAAAGGCCTCTGGAGACAGCTCCATTTTTCAGTGGAGCGCGCCACACACATGAAGTTCGACCGTCGTAGTCCGACGACGTCCACCGTATGCTCCACACCATGGCGGTGCGGGGCGGTAGTTACTGCGGCTACCTCACTCTTAGCTCCTCCGCCACCTGGGCGGTGTCATGACAGAATCAAAAACCGGAATTGGATAGGGCGCAGGTGGCGTGGCGCGGCCAGAGACGCCCCTGGGCGATGCCGCCACCTGGCTCGGATCCACGGACTGATAGGGCCATTAAGGCCACATTAAGAAGGAATCATTGCAGCCTGACTCTCAGTCCGCCATTCGTCCATTGCGCACAGACGCGTGCACTGGATTGACCATGCGGTCAATTTACCTCGTCAGTTGGCAACCTTCCAAGCCGTTGATCTCACTCTCTCCCCACCCCCACAATCAGACCACTGTCCGAGGCCGGTGAATTTTCTGATGCGGAAGTGGGCGCAGCTACTGGTGACCTCGTCTACGCGTACTACGTACACGACCAGGCCCCCAAACACAAGCACCAGGGTTTCACACAACAGGCGGTTGAATGGCTCACATCTCACATGTGTGAGATAGACAGAGTTCAAGTTGAGAAGGAGCCATCTCAGGCTGACTCTCAGACCACAAGTCAGCAACTCCGCACATTGGACTGACTGCGAGGGTCTGATTGTAAATTTTTCAGTTGGCAACCTTCAATCCCACGGCGCTGATCGCCCCATGATATTCTCAAGCTCAGATCACACATGCAACAGAGGAGCTACATGGAGAAGAAGCCGAGGATCATACTTGCCTCTCATACAGTTATGCAGACTGAGAGCATGTTTTTGTGGTGTTGCGTGCGATCATGTAAGGTGCAGAGGCTGATGAGGGAGAGATGAAGTGTTGTGGTATAGCCGGTGAGTGTTCTATCCCCTGGTTTTCAGGGGAGACGCATGTGACCTAGTAGGCCCATGCGGTGTGTGAATATGTTGGCAGTGCGGACAGTTGAGTAGAGAGCGGCGGATGATGTGATTGGTGCTCCTGGCACTGTTCGCCGGTCATTGTGCGATGGATTCGCAAGTGACTGATGACCGGGCGTCGATGTGAATGCTAGATCCGCAATGAGGGTTAAGATTAGTGCCGAGGTCCCCATCGCTGGTACTGGAGACGGCAGGTGAGTGTTGGAGATAGCAGGTTGCAGGTAGGGGAGATGGCTACTGAGGTGGTGGGAGTGGGGCAGAAGTGGTGTTCTTCGCCGTGATTGGTGTAGTGGGTTGAGGTGGGAGTATGGTATCGGTGATCGTGCGCAGCAGGGCATCCAATGAGAGTTGTTATCGGTGGTTGTGGTGTAAACGTCGACGTGTCTGCAGGTGTGGCAGAGGTTGCATGTTGTTGCATTAGCGGGTTCGAAGCTGTCCGACCAGGAAGGCCGATTCGCGCGCAGGAGATGTGCGTTGTCAGCGTTAGCGTACGAGCATTGGCGGTGTGATCCCGCAATGCTTGTGACTTGCGAAACCGCACCCTTTTGGCCTTGGCGATCCCGGTATCTGAGTTTGCTGCACAGTCTTCACGCATCTTCTCCATGCCACAGCCTGTGCAGGTCCTCCCAGGTCATCAGGTTGAGTTGCCCGTTGCTTCATGATGCGCGCCTGAATCTATCCGACGTGCTACGAGTCGTGTTTTTTTCGCTTCCCTCTCTAGCAACAATTATCTTCTGTCAAAAGATTTTGCAAATTCACCATCTTTCTCTAGTAGAAATTCCATCTGACCCGCTTGCATGTTGTTTACGACATTCTTTATTTTTTGCAGCAGCTCACCTGAAATGGAATTATTTATTTATTCGGATCGATTTTGACCTTGAAACTGTGGTTCGCGCGTAGGGAGTATTAGAATTGTACTTTTGTACGCATGACAGATGCTAGCAAAAAACACGTTTTTGTTATCTAGAGTAGGGCATTTTTATTTGGCTGCATCCTTCATTTTGAGTATTATTTATCTACTTTGGAGGTTTGTATCTGGTTTCGTCTTCATTTTTTCTATTTAATATTACCGTACTAGAGCTGACTTACATTACTCTTGTTACCTAATCGTCGATACCTAATCCTTTTAGCACACGTGATGTCAACCCTTTCTTAACAATGGTCTAACACAAATCTCGACAGAAGGTAGCCTGGGCTCCTAATAAGCGGAGTTCTCATTCCTGAGAGTCAGAATGCAATGAAATATTTCCTTAATGCGGTCTTGGCAGCATTCTAACTGAGTATGAGCTTCGAGCTGCCCTTGTGAACTCCTGGTACATATGGAATGGCATTGAGTCATAGATGACACAACTATCTCCGTTCGTCTTGGCACCAGGAGCCTGATGGGAGATGAGGAGCGAGTGTGGTAACTACTTCGCAAGTCTGATATCGGCATAAACGAATTCCCGGGCAATGGAAATTGGTGCGGCGCCAGCTGCGCTGCCGCAGAGGACTCGTTATACCGATAACTTGCAATGGTCTACGCGCTCCTCATCCCCATCGAACTCCAGCTGGAACGAAACAACGGTCGCCATCCATAACACCGAGGAAGTTTCCTTCAGTCAGAAGAATACTGCCAGAACGACCTGCGACTTTCTCGAGATGAACTCTACTAATAGAAATTGAGCACCACGTTATGAAATACTCTGGTGGGGGTTGACATCAATGGCGAACCAGAGGTGATTGTTAACTCAGTAACCGAGAATCAGCTTCTAATACGGTAATAAATGAAAGCGAAGACAATACCAATTTCAAAACCAGAATAACAATATAAGAAGGATTGCAAATGCTTACTCTGAATAAATAGCGTGTTTTTCTGGCATCTGTGCTAATTTTACGCGATGTTCCGGTTTGGGTCAAAATCGATCGAATAAATAATTCCATTTCAGGTGACGAAACAAAAAATATCGCGGTATAACGAATGGTGGTACGACGAAATAATTGTTAGTTAGAGGAAGACGATTTCGTACGTCATGATGGAATTCGGAAGCGTCATGGCGGCGACAAATCAACCTGGTAAACCTGGATATCATTTGAGCTGAACCGGCGTGGAGATGCGTGGTGCGTAACACAACAATTATCGCCAAGGCAAAGGCGGCTCACAGTCTGGCGACGGTCAATACCGCTCTTCGTTAACGCCCGACAGCGCACGTCCTCGGCACTGATCATCACAGCTGGCATCGGCCTCTGTACCCAATTCCGTCGACTGTTTCTACAACGCGTCGCTCGTGTTCTCAACTCCCATCTTCTTTCACTTCTGTCTTCCTCCCCCTTCCATCCTCACTCTCCTTCATTCCTCCTTTCGTCCTTCCTCCCTCCTTTCTCCTTTTTCTCTTTTCTTTGTCCTTCCTTCCACTCTTCCTTCCATTTCTTCCTCTGTCCACTCCTCCTCCTTTCCTTTTCCTTCCATCCTTTCTTTTCCTCCACTCCTCCTTTCC
Source organism: Schistocephalus solidus (assembly GCA_017591395.1). Classification (NCBI taxonomy): domain Eukaryota; kingdom Metazoa; phylum Platyhelminthes; class Cestoda; order Diphyllobothriidea; family Diphyllobothriidae; genus Schistocephalus; species Schistocephalus solidus. Next base: position 143,894 of record WEDG01001661.1, read on the forward strand.
TCCATTCCTCCTTGTCCTCCTTTCTTTCTCGTGGCTGGGCGGCTATCCCGGGCATGGC
>WEDG01001665.1:0-52561 GCA_017591395.1 Schistocephalus solidus
CCGCCGGTCGTTGTTACGCCGACCAGTCTCATCGGGGATCGAAATCGACGCGGAAGTCGACGCATCACCGAAGTAAACGTTGAACACAGATTGCCGCCAGTTGCACCAACGTTTGCGTGGAAGTCGACCGGCGGACGAAATCGCCGCAATGCCCTTCTGACGTAACGTTGATGTAGCGATCTCCACCGCGGGGATTTAGTACGACGTCAACAATTACGAAAGTTGATAATAGTACAGGCGTAACGCAAGTTCGTTATCAATTCGAACCGGTTCACGCCCGAAATATCGTTCTTCGTGGAGCATACGGTGATCGCGTCGATCGTCGGTGCATATCGGTCATCATGGTTTTGAATTCCGCGCGTCAGTTTCAAAGAGAAAAGAATGTAGCTTCGCAGCAGTTCATTTCATATTAAATAATTAATATCAGGTCACCGTTTACGCCTAACACGGTGATCAGCGTCAGTAGATGAAGTCGAACTGTCACCAGAAATGCATAAATGCCCATCTATGCGACGCCATTCGCCAGTGTTAATTTCCAGGTTCAAAGATGCGATCCATTAACTATGATTGTCCGAACCGCAATTGTCGTCATCAATTGACTCTGAGTTAACATCGCAGACGAATAGCCACTGTTCAGTATTACAGACAGGTTAAGATAAAGAATATGATATCGAGCCGGATATTTAGCGCGACATTCGATCGAAGATTGTAATAGCCGATTGGTAATTTATTGATGAGATACGCCGGATATTATTCGCGAAGTTGGCATCAAGATTCAAATCATCAGCTTTGTTCAATCCACACCACAAATCCTTTGTTTAAAGGAGCGACACCCCAGTAATACTGGAGCGGGGAACGACGTTAGTTGAGGCCCTGGCTACCATTACGGATCGATCTCCGTAAGCTCACCGAAGGAGGTAAATCATATCGTTAAATCGATTCTTCGTATTTTATCGAAGATAATCTACGTCAATCACCCCGTCATCTGGCGTTCTACATAACTCAAAACCCCATTAACTTAAAGTCTTAACTCAAGAATACCCAATATTCCTGAAGTGGTAATCAATGGGATGCGTGCCGGGAATGACCAAAGCGATCACCATTAGGCTCACCAAATCCATTACAGTAGCATTCGATATCAATAGAGAGGTATTAATATCACCGATCTAATCCCGGCGCCAGCGAATTGCGCCGAGCGGCATTAAAACGTTCAAACGGTTCATGAAGTCTATTAATATGTACGCTCATTTACCGCGGATTTTATGTCACTTTGTTAAATTGAAATCAAAAACATGCAAAGCTTCGTTTTTGAGGTATGGACAACGCATTAACGACGCGATATCAATAAAATAACGTCTTAAAGCGTTCGATGTTCACGGTGAGTTGAGGAAATATCACCGTATGAATAATACGTCATGTATTCACGAAAGCGCGCATTAAATTTATTGAAAGGCGTTAAATCGAAGCGAACCTTTACCAGTTGAAATAGCACGAATAAAACATTTCCTCCCGAAATAGACTGCCAGAAGTTATGCCAAGCACGATCATCGTCAATTCCACGCCACCACCTTAGTTTCGGCGAACTACAGCATCATTCCGTCACCAAACCAAGAAGCCTTTGTTCATCCGTTCATGAGTTGCCGTTTGTTGAAATCAGACAGACGCATAGCAGTAGCTGGCACTGTCGGTCAACGCAGCTCAAATTGGTTAAGGATCTGCGGTCGATGTCCATAAGCAAAAGTAATCCCAGCGTCGGCATTTTGATGTCCGATCAGAGCTGCCGAAAGAGCCCGATTACGCGAACGCATCTCCGGCAATTCACGACTTCAGATTTAAGAACAACCTCCTGATCTGACAGCTCGCAAGATGAAATCGTTACTGAAACCGATAAACGAGTGTTTCTCTCGTGCTGCACAGATCATCACCGCTAACGATATTTTGCCTGCTTAGAAACCTCGTCAGTCAATTGAATAAGGTCGTCACAAAGCCGACGACGGGAGTACCGGCATAACATTTCAGCAACGCAGATTCGTTTTAAAGTTATCGAGCGCGACGTAGGTTTTGCAAACAGCATCAACATGAATGTCATCAAATTTCATGCGATTTTACAAAAGATATAGAAACGGATGATTAGCGAAGAAGGAGCAAGACATATACGAAGCTGATAGCGTTTATTTAAACAAGCCAATCACACTTCAACACGCTCAACCGCTCGTCCCTCCGTCCTTCAACCATATTCCGACAGCGTTAGCTGGAGCCGTATTCCACCACATTTATTCAGCGAATGACCAAGCCGTTTATCGAGAGGTTAGTCTGTTAGAGACAACCAAGCTTTTACATGTGCTCGCCTTAATTTGTTACCGGGCGACTTTTCATTCAAATCATTACCTCAGCGTCTGGGTAATATGCAAGAAGGTCGAGAAAAGTCAATTGGTTCGTTCCGCAAGTGACAGAACACGAACATCTTTTCTCTGACCACTTCCGTCAACAATTGCTGGCGAAGACGACCAGATGTACCGTTCATTCATCGATTTAGGACCAAATGGGCGACGGCAGTAGCCAGCCGTGAGCCGTGCCCCACACCCCGTAGGGGTGGCAGTTAGTGTCAGCCGCACGGTTGCCTGATTATCGCGGTACGAAATGTTCCGTTCGACTCAACGACGGCGGCAGAATAGAAAGCAACACTATCTACTGCAGCCATTAATGCAAACAAGCGTCTCGCAATCGTCACGTTAGGTTAATGGACGGTATTCGCCACGAAACCGTAAACAAATGACTTAGTCCTCAGTTAAGAACGCAATAGATGCAGCAATTCCATGCACCGCACTAATATCCTTGAATAAAAAGCTTCGAGGCATCTTCGAGCTCGGTCGAGACAACGCAAGTGAACAAGGGTTTAAAGCAGTTTGGTTTCAGCTTAAACGACGCGCAAGCGTTTGATGCCATTATCCTTTCAAAGTTTACGAAACTTTCGGAATTCACTTTGTGAAGCAGCGTGGATGGGTCATAAACTATCGATGAAACTGCGTCAGCGAAAATAACGTCAATCTCCACCAGCATCAGACGACTGGTCAATTAATACGAAGCGCAGCTCATTTCCTTCAAATGATTTCGTCTGTTAGAAAGCGTCAGTTCTGACCGAAATAGTCAGCAGCACCGAGTGACGCACAGTTTTTCCGCCGAAGCAAAGGGCAGTGGTTCAAATGACGTACGTACTCAGACGTCATTTTACGATCTGTTCCGGGCGATATTTTAATAGCGGCGCCGGATATCAAGACAGTCTTCAACAAGGTCACAATCATGTTACGACAACAGAATCGTCGGTTGTGAACAATTCGATAGAGGAAACAAGCTCCCGACGCGTGCCGATCGCAGGGAAATCCAGTTAAATTGCTTACACCAACCATCCGGGTAAACGAAGGGTAACTGGCGAACCGGGGCGATATGCAATCGCAATTGTCGTATTGAAGAATGGTGCGTACCCGTTATTGCTGACGCCGGGGCCCATCAGCCGCGCTTAACCCAACATCACCACATAAATCAACGTAACGAAAACACCAATATTAAAGCCGATCTGCGACGATGTCCGTCGAGTACCCCAGCGAAGTGCGAGGCGCACGAATGCAGCTCGAATGATGGCAGTTGCAAGATCAGTCAAGCCCCCACGCCCAGCCAGTATTTTCCGGAATACGCAGATTGCGCCATACAGTTGCTGCTGGCTGCTGCTGCCATACAGTTGCCACAAGGCCACATACACATATTGATACAGCAAAATATGTTAGCCGCTATCCCAAAGCCGAAAGCCGTAAACATTACCACCGTTCTCCTGCCCGTGACGCAGCAACGCATCAAAAACAGACAGCCCGTATCACGCTTAATGGCGTGAAAGACATCGGTACGGGCCGCCGCAGTAATCGGAAGCGTCTCCGATTGTCTGCTTCGGTTGATTTCTCCTCGAGCCGTACAATACGCATTCGACATGTCTGGCTGATGGTCGACCATCCGAACGCATCGCCCGAAAATTTATCTTCAAAGACAGGCGGCAATGCCGATAAACAGATTACCATACCGCATCGTTGCAGACAGACCGGCAACCGTATTTCAGTTTCACGAGCCGAAAGTTAGGGGCGTTGGTATACGGCAGCCTCTGGCGATGCGAGAAGTCAGCAGAGCTACCGGCCGAATTTATTGCCAATGCAGCATTTGCCGACACGGCGAACGGTATCGTATCATGCCACCACCAGCCGCAGTTCCTTCATTTCATCAATTGGTATGCCGTAAGACCCCCTGCCGAGCAGTAACCGGCCGAAAAGCTTATGAGAAAGGACGCCGGTTCTATAGCAGTCGCTGGTGAAACCCATTTTCGTCGTCACAGATATACGCACAGCAGCAAAAGGTGCGTCGCCTTCTGAGTCAGTTCACTTCATTCACGCCGGGTGCATTGCGAGCATTCCAATGGGGGTCGGTTCTCAGGAAAGCAAGTCGGTGGCCGCATCAGTCTTTCTCGCAAGTTAATATCACGCCAGTGCTCTTCGCAGCAGCGCATGCCGAGGCGGAAATCTTCTTTACGTAATACGAATGAGTGAAAGAGCCAGATGGGCGCCAGAAGATTGAGCCCATCGCTAACTTCGTCGTCACGTTAAACATTTTCCGATGACCTTCACGTCAGCACAGAGAGACCGGTAGATGTGACCAAAGCATGAGTGCCGACAAAATTTAATCGTCTTCGAATTGAAAGAACACTCGGCGGAAGCGGTCAACATGAATTCTTCCGACCACGATTCATAAATCAAAGACGAGATTCGATAATTATTTTCGGCCAGATCGTCAAAGTGTTCGAAGAGCGGCAACACATGCTACGGGAACGCAACAAAATATGAATCGCTTCAGTTCGCACCACCTATAGCGCCGAATGCCTGCTTCATCGGCTTATCACCGCTGCTCCATTCAGTAAGATATTGTTAACGACAAACACCTTCGACAGTACTGATCACGGTTCTTTCGCTCATTTGCCGGTATGTCTTCCATTGTCGTTATATTTTGGTTGATACGCCGTTATTCGTAAGATACCGACGAGTCCTCAACGCCAAAATTTATTCATTACTCATAGCGAAGCCGATTTCCTTCGTTTTGTTACCTTATACGAATCCTTCTTCTGTTCTTTCCGGCGAGCGGATTATTCGTTTAAGCCGATGAGCGTCCCCTGGTTCGCTGAAGTTGCTTCCGCGGTTCGTCAGCCGTGACGTGTTAATGGCGATCGCGTTGAACTTCGAATGGCATCGTTAGCAGTCCTAAATGAACGTCGTCTTCGAAAAGAGACCTTATACCGAATACGGTCTGTAATGAGGACCTAAAAATTCGGTATCTCCGAAAGCAGCAGCCATACAATAAGTATTTTTCGCGTATTCTCGACGGTTCAGCTGTTGTGGATTCCTCGGTCAGTCTTCGCGGATGCCGGATTCCGTCGGTGAGCGCAGTTTTGGTAAATTTCATCTTCACTGTTCATTTTATCGTTTGTAGTTCACTGTGATTTTCGATGCCCGAAGACACTTCCAGCGAATTTGAATCAGCGTCGCAATCATCGAGCGTGTTTTAACTCGAGATCGAACGCGAAGGGAATCTGAATAATCGGGAGCGCCCAGTACGGTAGTTTAACGCATTAAGAATCGAAGAAGGTCGTTCTCAATCGCAGTCCGAATTTCGATTGCCGTCGCGAACGCAAACACGTAAAGAATAACGATACCAAACCGGAATTTCGTTTTAACAGGACTTCTTCCGTTTTTGCAGATGATCGTTGGGGAATCGTAATATGTCGTTACTGACACCGTTCAATCGCTTCAAAGCTCGAATTAAAGTTCGAAGTTCAAGTTTTGCCAAGGAATATAGAAGAATTTCGAGCTCTTCTATCGATACCATTTCAAACAAAGGCCGACAAATACCGACGCCGATCGTGATTACCGCAGGCTAACGGACAACAATTATAAAATCATCGTTATTTGCAACAGGAGTAGTATTATATGACGCGAAATTGGGTGACGGGGAATGTTCAGAGTCGCGTTGTCGACGTCGGTGTACCGGTCAAACTTCCGCTTCAGCAAACAACGGATTGTGACAGGTCGGTTTGCCAGTATCTGCGTCTGGTCATTTCCGCCAGGTTTGTTTGTTCGCACCAAACACCGTAAGTTTGATGATGCCTCGTAAAGTAAGTAGTCAGTCAAAGAAGTCGCCGACGCAACAATTCCCGAAGCCGCAGCATTTGAAAGCAGCCAGGAAGGTCAGCCGCGCAAGAGGTTCAACAGATCAAGATTATCATCGTAACGGCAGTTTCGACCCGGAACAAGTGCATCTTCGTTAGAGTGCCGTACCGATAGAACACGGTCCTCGTAAAGCCAGTATGGCACCAATAGGAACAGCACGAACAGCCATCCGCCAAAGTTAATTTCGCTTCCATCCCGCAAACGCCGTTTAATTAGCCGTTGAAATCTACAGATTTTGCCACTTTCGAGCAATGGAACGACGGTCATAGTGGCGCGATCCATACCCAGATCTTTTCAAAGTTCTTCCGGTGCTGTAACGTCCGGTATACCTGGTGCTCCCGAGTTGAACCCCGTCAACGCAGAATAGCCGGGTATTCGGTAAAGATTGAATAAAAGACGCCTCTGAAACAATGGCGTTCGCTCGCAGATTTCATCAAAGTTGCGGGATGACTTTTGATCGTCAGCAACATGGTGGTAAACAAACCAGCTTTACGCAATCATCAATGTATAGTATGAAGAGATAGCTCAGACGGAACACGCCACGATTGCCACATTTTATCACTTCCGAGATCGCCAATCGTCGGTCCGTTATCATAACAAAACCATATGACATACCGCTTCAATATTGGCGGTCATGCCGTATCAGCAGCTCATTATTGTCATAGTATAACTTTAGCGTAAATTGTTCGGTATAAATATCGATTACCATATCATTGTCGTTTACTTCGCCAGTATCGAGCCGATGAATCTCTTTGAAGATACAATGTCAAGATAACAGCGTAGAGAAATCGATTCATTCACGACAGACACCGTTTGTTAATCGATACTGAATGTCGCCTGGTACCTGATATGCTCGCCGCGGTATTGTCAATAGCGTTATAACGACCCGTTCGCCGACTTCGTTTGCGTAATAATCATTTTTGCTTGTTGCGGCAGTTGATCGCGAGAACTATGCGACTTCGTTGATAGCGCTCTTCAATCGCTAGCGAAGGACCAGCCGACACCTACGCCTGTCGAAGTGTCGACACTTCGACAGGCGCCCTTTTCGGTTATTGGACCGTTAAACGTTTCGTCAGTACACCAGGTGCAGATAACCGAGTGTACCACGCTTCTTATTTAAGTCGTTGTCATACGCATTACACACTTGGTCATTCGACTAGTATTAAGATCTTTCAGATATTGTAAGTCATTGGCAGTACGGTAATGTAATATTGACATAGAGTACGTTCATTGAGAACTTGGTAGGGAATGGTTCCGTTCACTGACAGACTTCATAATTATAAGAAGTTATTTCGATCCGAATGGTTATTGTAATTTTCTTTAATACGTAGCTGATGATTACGAAAGGCAGGTTTTTCCGGTATATCGTTTTCACAGTATTTTTCGGCAGGTGAGCAATTGTTCGCAGATGCATATGTTTCAGAATCCAATTTATGAACAGTGGGAGGTTGAAAACACATTGCGCCAGCATAACGCAATGTTTTTCCCTTGGTTTCATAGAACCTGATTCTGTGCCATGTGCGCATCTGCGAATGTCACGTCTGTAATAATGGTTGCGGACTGTAGAGGCGGTGCCATTGCCCTCAAAATAAGACCTGGTACCTTGCTCCGTGGCCGGTATCAGTACGTATTAAAGAAAATTACAGTAACCATTCGGATCAGAATAAGCTTCTTATAAGTCTGAAGTCTGTCAGTCTGGACAGGTTGTTCCCTGTTTCACAAGTTCTCAATGGACGTACTCACAAATGTCAATGGCCATTACCGTTTGCGCATTGCTTGCCCCACCCAGCAACGCTTGTGCGTCCGAAAGTAGGTGTGAGCACAGCCATCTGAAGATCTTAATACTAGTCAGATGACTAAGTGGTATATGCGAGCATATGGCCAACGACCGTAGAGCATCTAGTACACTCGGTTCCTCCGCACCCGGAGTGGCACTTGCTGAAACGTTGGGTCCCGTATCCGATTTCATAGCAGTCCAACGCGTCTCATAACCAGAAAAGGACGCCTCGGAGTCAGAGTGATCATATTTTCGACTGGAGAAGGAGCTAGGATGCCACAACGAAGAAGATGAGTCGGCTGGATACATTTCCCTCATATGCTCTGTTGAAGAAACCCTTGCTCAACAAGTCTCGCATAGTTTCTCCTTGATATCGGCTTGCACATACCAAAAACAAGCAAAAATGGTTAAATGTACACAGAACAGGGGGTCGAGTAAGTTGCAGGTCGTTAATAGTCCGCACAGCAGCATGTGAGAGCAGGAAATGCCGCGACAGGGCACGCGCGCGAAAGACAGGTGAGCGTTCAATTGATTAACAAATAACAATGTGTGTGTGTCTGGCTGATTCGGAGATAGTGAGGGGCCGAATTATAGGGTCGTGGATATGAATCGGTTTTCTTCTACACGCGTGTGTCTCTTGACGATGTATCTTCTAAAGGATTCATCATGCGATTATATACTAACTGACAGGAGGTAAACGATGTGAGCGATGGAGTAATCGATATTTATACCAAGCAAGTTTATACGTTAAGTGCACTATATGTGAAATAGTAGGAATATGATACAATAATTGTTATAGTAATGGTAAACGGAGATATGTCATATATGGAACTGATATATGAAATGCGGATACGTTTGAAACTTCTTGATTGGGCGATCTCAGATTGTCCGTCTTGGCGATCAACAATCGGCGGAGGTGGCGGTTGAGAGTGGGGTTCCTCAGGGCTCCGTCCTGGGCCCTATCCTCTTCCTTATATACATTGATGATTGCGTAAGTGGCTTGGACTGTGACACCGCCATGTTTGCTGACGATATAAAGCTTTAGAAGGTCATCCACAACGCAGATGATGAAGAAAATCTACAGGCGAACTTGCATTGACTCGAGGAATGGTCGCACAACTGGCTCCTCCCATTCAATGCTACCAAGTGCAATATTCTGCGATTTGGCAGAACCAGCTCAGGGCACCAGAGAATTTACTATCTGGACGACACACAGCTACCAGAGGTAGAGGCGCAGAAAGATCTAGGAGTATGGATCACGCCCACACTGAAGCCATCGTTCCATTGCTCAAAAGTAGCAAAATCTGCCATTTCAAGCTTGTATCTAATTAAGCGAGCGTTTGCAAAGTTCGACAAAGAGTGCTTTAATAAGGTCTTCGGGATGTTTGTGCGACCACAATTGGAATTTGCCATACAAGCCTGGAGACCGTGGTCTGTCAAAGACCACAACACTCTTGAGAAGGCCAAAGACGTGCAACCAAGCTTGTTCAAGGTCAAAGCTGCCTGCCTTACGAGACACGATTGTCTAATCTTGATCTGTTTCCTCTGGACTATAGACAGCTACGCGGAAACTTAATACAAGCCTTTCGAATGCTGCGGCTTCAGGATTGTTGCCTTGCATCTGGCGACTTCTTTGAGCTGGCCACTACCACTACTTTGCAAGGGCATCCCATTAAACTACGAGTGACAGGTGCAAGACTCGACACAAGAAGGTTCTTCTTCTCCAACAGAGTGATTAAGGCCTGGAATGCTCTGCCGGCCGACATAATCATTTCCCCATCCGTTGACACTTTTAAGCGGAAGTTTGACCAGTACAGCCATAAGTACCACCACGACATCCGAACCTAACACATTTCCTGAAACATATTCCCATCCACAATTTTCGCGTCATATAACATACTACTCCCTATTTTTAAATAACATTATTTTATAATTATTTGTCCGATGCCCTGCAGGGTGTCGGGGAGATAACCCTTTGTCCAACGTCCATTATTTGTCAGCCTTTTTTAATTTAAAGTGTCATTGACATCAATAGGAAGCTCAAAGGCTTCGCCTATATTTCCCTTAATAAAACTGAACTGAACTGAACTGAACTGAATACGAAGCGATGAACGGGAAAGAATTATCGAAGTGGCGACGGCGTGTACGATTCCCAATGCGCGCGGAGTTATGATCCATCTACAAAAACGGAAGAAGTCCCTGTTAAAACAAAAAGGGTGATTCCGGTTTGGGTCCGTTACAGATCTTTTGCAACCTTAGTGACGCGTTCGCGGCGGCGCTGGCAACCAATCAAATTCGAGATACGATTGGGGAACGTCTGCTCTAGCTTCGATTCGTATCTCGTTCATATTAATGCTGCCAGCTGCCGTACTAATTAAATAGGCGCCTCAATTCTTCAAATTCCCTTCACGTTCGATCTCGAAGTTAAAACTACACTCGATAATTCGCGGCCTTGAGTTCAAATTCCTTTAGAGTGGCCTGCCGATTATGGTATTGTGAGTTTGAGTGATTCGCTGTTTGCATGGGCATCACAATGAAACCTAAACGATAAAATGAAACAATTTGAATGAAAATTTACAAAACCGCTGGCAAAATACGCTCCCCGACCGGGAGTCGAACCCGGGCCGCCTGGGTGAAAGCCAGGAATCCTAACCGCTAGACCATCGGGGAGCCACACGAAAACATTTTAATACTATTACTTATATAAAACACTGCTTTTCCTATGGAAGTTACGAAAAGAAATTTTTCGTCCTCATTACCGTTGCGTAATTCCGTTTGTAAGGTCTCTACCTTTCCGAAGACCGCCCTGGATAAGGCAGCTGACCCGGTTTCCTGATGACCTAGGACCTGCTGTCTCCATTCAGGATAACACGGTAGCGACTGACGACGTCGACGGTAGCACACATCGAGTAACGTGAACCACTGGAAATAACTCCTAGCTTAGACCGACCTGAACAGGGTTGCTCATCAGCTTAAGCGAATAAATCCACTCACCCAGGGGAGAAGGTAGAAGAAGGATTCGGCGACAAAAAGGTATAAAAGAAACGAAAGGAAATCAAATATATAGAGTAATAGGTAAATGCACAAAAACGAGTTTCAGTGGAGAGGTAATCTGCCTAGGTGGCGAGGTGATGCCAGCATGCCTGCTAAAAAATACTAGAGAATCCGGCGCTATAGGCACCTGCAGGGGAGGGCCGTAAAGGATACCGACGTAGAGTGAGAGCGAAAATTGTGGCATGTTGCTGGATGGGGAGTCGGGGGTAGAGAGGGAAGGGCATTGACTATATGCGCCGACACGTGGTCAAACCATCTCCATACAGATCGACGCGGAAGGTGACCTAAGCCCATTAAACAAACTCTATGCGATTCGAGACGCACTATAGAATTGCTGGGTACGGGCAAGCGATTCATATTTTTGCATTTGCATGAGATTCCCATGCGTAACTTGATGACACCCGCTCCAGCTTCGAACTTTGACAGCACACAATCCTAGCCGAAAATAATTACCAAAATCGTCTCATCTGCTGATTTATGAATCACGTAGTCCGTGCTTCGGAATCTTCAGAGGAATTCTTGATGACCGCTACAAAGGTACGCAGAGTGTTCTTTCCAATTCGAAGACGATTCTAAATTGTTGCCGGGCCGAGTTTTCGTGTTTTTCGATAGGATCTGCTTTGGTCTAATCTTCAGTGCGTTTAACCGGTCTGATCTCTGTACTTTGACTGTGAAAGGAAGGTCATCGGAAATGTTTAGCATGACGACAGGGATCTTTGTGTCACCGCTACCTAGGCAATGTGGGCTCAATCTCTCTGGCGTTCAGTGCAAACAACTCCTCATTCATCTCATCAGTACATAAAAGAGATTTTAAAAATTGCCAATATTTATCGAGATTTCCGCCTGCAAGTCAGCCACGCCCATGACCGCAGAGGAAATTTTTCAATTGTCATAAGCACGGAATGTGTTTCCGGAAGATTTGGTCACAGCCTCGACTTGCTCTCTCCTTAGGAGACAAACCAACCCCGTGTGGAATTAAAATCTCACCATGCAGAAGCGTGAAAAAGTGACCCAATAGAGGCGTACACAGCTTTTGCTGCTGTTTGCGTACTCTCCTAAAATTATGGCAACCAAAAGAAAAATCATTTTCTTTTTCCCTTATCAACTCCTTAGCGACTTCTCTCGAGAAAAACCGACATTCGAAACTCTCATAAGCAGGTTTTTTTCAGCCGGACTACTCTCCAGCAGAACGTCTGCAACGCCGCAAATTAGTGATAGAAATGAAGAGGAGACTTGCAGCTGGAGAGAACAGTCTGGTGATTTACAGGGGACGCGTGATACAGAGAAACGCAACATTGCTCTGGAACCAGCCAATGCTCATGATGGCAGCGGCAAATTAGCATTGGCAAGCTCGAGACAAACGGAATTTGGCTCTGCTGACTGCTGCATACTTAAATTTCTGTATACCAACGCCCAAAGTCTGTTTTCGAAGCTCGACGAACTGAGAATTCAGGTTGCCAGTCTGTCTCCCGATATTATAGCAATCACAGAAACATGGCTGTCACAGAACATCAGCGATTGCGTATACCAGGCACACCTTCGCTTGGGATAAACTTGATTGTCACCGCCTGTCTCTTTCAAGAAAGGTCGAGAGTTCCTCGAGGCGATGCATTCAGATGAGTCATGCATCAATAGACATATCGAGTTGGATGCGGCGAACAGACATCTCAAGGAGAAATGTAAGAAACAAGAACCAATCAGGACAGGCTGATACACACGGCGGCCGCTCAATGGTGCCAATGCTCACGCCGGTATCGATTTTTTTCGCGTGATTACGATGTCAACTGTTTTTGGTCACATTTGCTGCCCGCCTGCGTCTGACGACGACCCGGAGAACCGGTGTTGAATATTTACACAATAAAGCCCCATTTCTCATAGAACGTATTCAACTTCAACTTTATTTCTTGGGATGCCTTCTTTTCACTATTTGCGTATATATATATATATATATATATATATATATATATATATATATATATATATATACATATATATACATAACACAAAAATCTGCATATTCCGGAAAAAATGCTTCACCTTAACAAGAACATTGGGGGCTTGAGAGCTGACGTCGAATGCCTGAAAAATACCATCGGTAAAAACACCAGTCAATACACAGAGCTAATCAGTTCACATATATAAAGGCCCGCCACACTATTAAGCACTGGGGTACTCGATGGACATCGTCGGTAACGAAGATCGAACTGTCATGGTGGTGTTGTTTTTGTTGTTGTTTATGGTAGTGATATTGGGTTCGCCTTGGCAGTTAAATTTTGGAAGATAAGATTAGATTTGGCGTACGAAGCTAATAATATAACAAAATTTTACCCTCGCTCGAAGCATGCTCTAATAAATTCTTGGCTGGAGAATTGCGGTTACATATCGCACCCCAGTTCCGCCGAATTGCCTATGCTTTGAGATGGATGGGGACAAAGCCTGAGGCTGAACTGGATTCCCTTTTTGATCAACACGTCAGGGCCCGACACGTGTCTCCGAGGCTGTTCCTTAACCTGGTGATTCTGGTATCGTAACTATGAGTGAAATTGCCCCCGACCCTTGACAAGAATATCTCTTCCACTGTTGGAGATATCCGACGCCACTGGTAAATATCCGCCCCAGAGAGATGGTACTGTGCCGAGGTCTATTTTCTCATTTCAGTAAATGGGCATCTGAGAGTACAGCCGCATCAGAGGCAAAGGTATTGGAGTTTTTTTCTGCCCTAAACATTTGAAAAAAATGTGCAATTCTTTCTCCACTAGTTTTCACTATTGCCTGCCTTCGGATAAATTTGGCCTTTTCTGTAGACGAAATCTCATTTAGAGGAAATATGAAATACACTTCGTAGTGGAAGGACATTGTTAGTCATCTGATGAATGCTCTTAGGTTGGAAATTGAACGGTGTATACTCGCTGACACCTTGAACCTATGTCGTTTATGACCACATCCACATATACTTCTAAAAAATTGAATTCAAAGGCAAAAGTTTCATAAACTGAAAGAAAGGGATACATTAACACATCAAACGCTTACGCCTTCCTTTGGCATCGGTTTAAACAAAACCAAACTGCACTTTTAAAACCCTTGAATTCACTTGCATCCTGATTGTTGCAGTAACTTTCTCTCGATAGGCTCAAGGCCTTCTTATGAAAGCTTTTTTATTAAGGGATAATGGAATTCACGAAAGATGCATGGAGCTGCCATCCTGTGCGTTCTAACTGCTAACTGGGTTCGGATACGACAACAGTTCGCTCGGCAGTTTTGACGAGGTCCACCGTGTGCCCTATAGCATGACGGTGCAGGGACTGTGATTTGCGTGTAAGCTACTTTAAAGTGATAGTAGACTTGCACTGCATCTACAGCACGCTCTATTCCCTTACCCGCCTGCGTCTGCTGTCAAGACAAGGTCAAGAAGACAGGAGGCGGTTTCGGGTGCAGGTGTGAGTCTCAAAAGGCTACAGATGCCTGGTGCGGCGTGAGTCTGTACCTATTAATGCTACCACGCCCCCTTCTCATGGGAGTTATGGGAGCGCAACTCGAATAACGCCTGCCGTGCCCTGATCTAGCCCCCGTGCTAGTCCGGCTCATCTACCACGCTGCCCCTTTAGGGGGCGAAATTCGGATAGACGAAGGTACATCTAGTCATCTCCTGTAGTATTTATTGGCAAGGATGGATCAGAAAAGTCTTCTGTCGGCCGTTGTCAGTGCCACCCAATCGCACAGGGTTTCTGATCCCCGAGAACCCTCAGAACAACTTTCCTCGACCTTCTGCATATTTTAAGACGCTAGAGATGTGGTTGAATGAAAAAAATCCCGCGAGTAGCAAATTAAAGGCAAACACATATAAAAGCAGTTGTCTCTGTAAAAATAAGGTAACCTCATCAATAAGCAGCTAATTCATTCACTGAATAAATGTGAATTGAACTGCAACGGCCCTCCAGCTAACATAACTGTCGGAATGCATGAGAGAGAGAGAAAGAGAGAGAGAGAGAAGGGGAATGAAGACGGAGGAATAAATACAAACAGTTGAATGATCAAGTGCTTAAATTTGGCTTGTTTAAATAAACGCTATCAAATACAGCACAGTATATGTGCCTCCTTCTTTGCTAATGCCTCCTTATTTTATCCATTTCTATATCTTTTTTTATATAAAATGCGCATAAGGTTTGATGAGCATTCATGTTGTCGACAAAAATCTGTTTTGCAAAACCCTGCAATCATGTGGGCAGCTCGATAACCTAAAACGAAATCTCAAATACTACCTTTCTGCGTTCTGCAAGAAATGTTGTCTGTTTTCCATCGATCAGCCATGACAGTTGCCCAGAACACAACTATGAATTATTGGCAGAGTTTCTAAGCAAGGCACAAAATATCGATGCGAGACGATGAATCACAATACCTTTGAAAACCTCATTTATCGGTTTCAATTAGCGATTTCATGCCACAGGCATGTCGTCGGAGGTTGAAACGTTTGCCAAATCTGAAGTCGAGTGGGTGGAAGGAGGGCAATTTGCCAGGTGGTGCGTTTGCAGATCACGTAATCCAGATGCTGGCACAGCTCTGATCCGGTTTTTCCCTGCGGCGGCCGCGATAAAGCGCCCAAGAGGGAAATCCTTAAATGCCGACGCTGGTGTCCAGCGTTAAACAGGCGCCTTTTGAATGAACTTATGGACACCATTTTTTTAGATCCATAGCCAATTTGGGCTGCATTTGACCGACGAAGTTGCCAACTGCCTTTGCGTGCGTCTAATGCAATTTCAACCGTAGCTTAACGTTAACTCATGAAGACAGTTCGAGGTGTCGTGCATAGGCAAAATTTCTTTAGTTTGGGTGACTGGGATGGTCTTTGTAGTTCGCCAAAAGCTAAAATTAGTGGCAATGCGTGTGTGTTCAGTCGTACTGACGGCTCTTCGCTTGATCGTAGCGGAGATCCTATTTCCTTCAAACAGGAGGGGAAAATAATTTTATTCCGACTTCTTCAATAATTAAGGTTCATTCAATTTAAGGTTACCTTTCAATAAATTTCTCGTATAGTCCTTAGCATGCACGCTTTCGTGAGGCCATATTTTTGACATATTAGTCTCTGAATGATGCCTTCCTCTATCCTGTGAAGGAGAACATCTAAGAACGCGCGTTTAACCAAAGACTTTATTTTCAGATGTACCTTGTGATATCGCGTCGTCTAATGCGACGGAAATGCTCCCATACCCTCCGTAAACTGCATATTTTGCAGTTTTTCGGACAGCGTTTGCTCAAAGTTTGACATAAAATCTCCACGGGGGCTAAATTTCATGAACAGCCTACCGCTACACTATTAATAGACTTCTATGGCTGGGTACCGAGGCCGATTTGAACGTTTTTAGTGTACCGCTTCAGTAGTTCATACAACGCCCCCGGGTTAAGATCAGTGTGTAGCCCCACATACTCTCTATTGATATCAAATACCTACTTATGTCGTTTGGGTAGGCCTAATTTGATCCTTTGCAGTTCGCTCATTCCCCGGCACGCATCCCATTATTGTTACCACTAGGGATAGCTTTCGATTTAAGGTTGGGTGATGGGTTAAATGTTGGAGTTAAGACTAGGATTGGAAGTTTAGGGTTTAGGGTTATGCTAAAGACATAGGTGTGGGTTTAGGGGTGAGGACATAAACGTTGGCAACCTAGATTACATCTTCAGTCGTAGTCATTACGAGAATCCGATTTAACGATATATTCCTAGTATTACCTCCTTCAATGAGATTGGTCAGCACAGGTTGGAATCAGTCCATGTGGAATATTTAGCCAGGGCCCTCAGCTTAACCTTTTTCTACCCGTTTGTCGTTCCCACTTTCCAGTATTGCAAATTAATCGCTCTTTTTTGTAGGATTTATTGGTGTAGTTGAACAAGCTAGTTGTTTGAATCTTATTTTTTACTTAACCTTCACGAAAACCAGCTATCCATCATTGTCGTTAATCTCATCAATAAAACCCCTGGTCCCACCAATCCGGTATTACAGGAGACCTTGCTTCTTGTTTTCTCAGATGGTGCATTAATGAGCAGGCTGTAAATATCCAGCTCAATCATATTCTTTTATCCTAAACCTGTCCTGTATGCAGACGAATTATAATGAATACTCTCCATTTGCTTTACTAGTCGTCCTGCGGTTTTGGCTCCAAAGAATTAATTATTGGCAGAGCAATTTGCAGTTCCAGTTATGCCAATCACTCCGTTAATGGATCCCTTAACATTTTTATCTTACAGACCTAGAGTGCTTACTGGGCAGGCTGTAACAGTCGCATAAGGAGTATAGAAATTTCCTACCGTCATTAGATGGGCATTTGTGCATTTATCACCTGGTGACAGTTCGACCATCCTTACTGACACTGTCCGCCGTGAGTTCCACAGCAAATTTAGGCACAGAGCGGTGACCTGAGTGTGAATTAGTTTAATATGAAAGTGGACTTGTGCTGCAGCTACAGCACTCTTTCTCTTTAGGGCCCCGACTCCGAGCGCAGGTTCCAAAACTGAAACTCGCGTGAGTACATGCATGTGCGCACAGTCATGTCAGTTCGACCGTCGTGGTCTGACGTTGTCCACCGTATGCTCCACAGAAGGGCGGTGAAGGGACGGTGTTTTGGGCGTAGACCAGTTTCAAGTGATAGCAGACTTGCGTTGCAGCTACTGCACTCTCACCTGCTACCCAACTATCCAACTTTCATGAGAGAGTTAATTTGACATCTGGCTCGCATCCCACGGAGTGGGAGTGCCATGAAGACTACATCAAGAAGGAGGCATTGCAGCCTGACTCTCATTCCACCAGTCAGCCACTCCACACAAAAACACACATTGGGCTGACCTCGCGGTACGAGTTATCCCGTCAGTTGGCAGCCTTCCAAGCCATGGCTTGAAGCGCACCGTGATTGGTTCAAGCGCGTCAGATTGTTCATAGTGAGGAAAATGCGCTGAAGCGTCGACCCTCACTCTCTTTCTCCCACCCCACAATCAGACCACTGTCCGAGCCGGTCAGTTGTTTGATGTGGGAATGGGCGCATTGGCTGAGGGGTCAGCGTACCCGTCTTCACGCGCCACAGCACGACCTGGCCCCCAAAACGCCTCTTTCCGTCGTGCAGTATGACAGTCGCCGCCCCCTTTGGCCATTCTCATTAGATCTGGCGTGGGAAGGGGCATGAGGTGATCTAGTTGCTGGACAGTTCGATCATGCTTATAGTTCAGTCATTAACAATACCGGCATGCGCTAGCCAATCAATAAGGTTAGAAAAGCTTCTATTACGTAGCTAAGCACGTAACGTTGTCATAAACGCATATAGACGGAACTGGGAGTAAATGTTCTTTCTTTTAGTACAGAAATCGTAGAAAAAAGGAACTTGCCTAAACGAAGAACCGCCGAACACGTCTGGTCTTCTGGAATGTTGCACGGTGATAATCCCGAACGGCCTCTAGGATTGCCTGTTTTGTCACAAATTTCCTCGTCATGGCGATGGAAAGTCGAGTAGCGTTTGAAGCAAATTTGTTTTCACTGCATTCACTTGTTTACTAAATGTTTCGATCGGGTGGCTGCAAAACCTTTAGAAGAACAGCAGGCAAGGACGCAGCATGCCACCCAACTCAGTGGCAACGTGTAATACAGGAACGGGGGGGTTCTATGGGTGGGGCAAAATGACAGCAAGGAGGGCGTAAAAAAGGCTATTCTCGCAAAAATTGTTGAAATAAGTCCATTTATGACCTTGAAAGCCAGCGAGAAAAATAAAAATGGTGCTAATCAACTGCAAAACACCAAGAGCTGTGAAACGAATCACCGTGGTGGGAGATCAAAGAGTCAGGTCGGTGAAACAATCCACACCAAGATAGTCGAGGTATGAATTAATGTTGCTAGAAAATTTTAAGAAGGCTTCTTTTCTGTCATTTTTTCCTGCTCGAAAGCTCGTCAACGCGTGACTTCGACCAAGTTCGCAAAATTCGCAAAGCTCTTTTTTCTGTACTTTGTAGTGCAATGTTGTAAGCTCGGTATTTTCTCTATAGGGATGCCTTGTATTGCTGCTTCAACAGGACAAGGGAATAGGAACCGCTGACACCACATGAGGCTTTACACGCCCAATTTCACGTGAACGGTTCCTTTGATTTCAAAAAAACAAATCACTATCTACACTTTGCATCATGAAATTCGTCCTCGCAAAATCGCCGAGGGGTCAATAATGCAATCACTCTGTTCGTTGCGATGGTTTTACGTGAACGCCTCTTGGTCAACTAACCAAGAAAAGTGTCTTGTAAAAGTACCTAGCGGGAAAGGTCAGCCTTGTCAATCTTCTTAACTACGGAAAATGCAGCTCGTTTTTTGTTGGGGTACACGCTGGTACGTAGCTTGTCCTACTAACGTTTATTTAGCTGGTCTACGCGGTCGATCCGTCGTGGTAATGCATTCTGGCCTTAGAAGTGGATAGGTGGTAGTCCCCCAAGCAAGATGGTTTTACTTCAAGATACTCAGTGCCCTTTTGGGGTCTGTTTCTGTGGGAGAAACACGTCCTTCAAATTCTCCGACCTACAGTCGCCTTGGCAGAGTGTAGGCATACGGATTCCAGCAAGCAAAAACGCCTAGCTTGCAAATCTGACTTGCTTTACTCTGCCTGAGGACTCGGTTAGAAGTTTCTGATCCGAGGCAAATGCTCGCACTACAGATGTATGCATAAGTTTGTAGAAAAGGTTTATGCCATCGATGGACTTCTGTGTGAATTCTAAAGCTGAGATGAATACAGAAATGGTTCCGGCAATCGAGCAGCCTTCTTAGTCCTTAAATTCCGATCTTCTGAAAACTTTCCGGGGTTCTTTTAGTTGACTGCTAATATAAGCGAAGAGGCGAGTTCCAGTGAGGAAAGAGACCCGATCACTTGAGCAAGAGCTTTATTAGGCTGACGTTTCGGATTTTTCCTCGCATTCATCGTCAGAGGCAGAGTCAGGTAAGGGTATTGGATCACCCAGGTTTCGCAGCATTTATAGGATGAAGTGGCTAGGCGACTACAGGCCTATCAACAATGGCAGTTCCCGAGTGCATTACAGATAGTTGGGGTGGTGTGATAGTTGTCTGACCCGCCAGCTGTTGCAGTATGCAGTTGCTATGCCGTTGTTGTGTGCTAGCGTGCTTTTCAAAACTATCGGCTCCCACGCTCATCGCACGTGGTTGCCCGGGGTGCGATGATGGCCCGCAGTCGAGTCGCTGACGCTCGGATCTCGTTCGTTGCCACGTTTGCACTGTTTGATCCTAACTCGCTCCTTTCCAGGTGAACCCCTTCTCGCGGTCGCGTATTCACTTTTGATGAATAAAATTAAGCCCTCTTTAGCGGTTGTGGCCAGAAAAACCTGGCGTATTCTCTATCACCCGCCTACGCACTGATAACCTCCATTGGTCACCGAGTTCCACCCGCCTCCCCCTAAAAGACCAACTCTACCACTTTTCCGAAGCCTCCTACCGTCAATCATGCGAGATGCCAGCGCCGGATACCATTGGTGTCCGCTAAATCGCTAAAATTAGGTTCAAAAGGTGAAGTCTGTTTATCCACCATCCCCCTACCGTCCTCCCTGCACTGGTGCATGCTGGAGGTATAGACCAGTGGTTCAAAGAATATGCCCTGTCTCATTAAATGTCAACCGAAATTCAGAAATGTGTTTTCGATTCAAACCAAATCACTTAGGTAGGCTTGTCATATTCATAATCTTGCAGCATAGTCCCAAGATATTTCAGTCCTGGTAGAATGCTGGCTTTTTACGAGCTTATTTCGGACCACCCGCAAAAATGGTACGCTGTAAAAAATGGCTACTTAAGTAGTATGCAATTGTTTTCATCGATTTTCAATGCAAATATATTTGGCAGAAAATATGCACAAAAATATTTTTGCTTGTACTCGTTCGGTATCAAATAACGTCTTTTTTTTAAATTTTATACTTGAAGAAAGGACATATCTCGGTTTTAAAAAGTTCCTATATTGCTGAATAATTTTCCATTTTACTGGTCGCTGTACGTGAACTCGAGCTTTCCAAAGTACATGTTGTATACGTTCTGTGTAAGGAAAAATCACACATTTCTCTGCGGTATGAATAAGGGATCATGCGCTTCTCAAAAAATATTGTAATGGATTTGGATCATGTTGTATTCATTAAAGACAACAGTAATCAACTAACGAATTCGATGTATTATGAATGAATAGTCCATGTTCTTTAAAAATTTCATAATTAGAAACTTCTTTTTAAAACCAAAATATACCCTTTCTTCAAGTATGAAATTTGAAAAAGACGTAATTTGATACCGAACGTGTACAAGAAAGAATATTTTTCGGGCCTGTTTTCTATAAAATATATTTTAATTGATAAGAGCATCGACGATCAATTAGAAGATTACAAACTACATAAGTAATCATTTTTTACAGTGCAAACTTCTTACGAGCAGTAATAAAGATACTCATTCAAAAGCCAGAATCCTAGCGTGACTGAAATATCCTGGGATTAGGCTGCCTGCCAATCAATACAACAAGTATACTTAAGAAATATCTGTGATTCGAAAACAAATTTGCGAAATTCAGTTGGCATTTCATGAGATAGGGGATCTACTGTTTGTTGGAGTATCTGCTTGTGAGCCAGTTCACGTGATCTAGTATGCTGCGTGTGAATCTTAAGAGCCCTTAGGGTGTGCATCTTAGAGGTCCCGAGGCATGTCTCTTCAACTGCATTTAAAAACGTGGGCGTGTTTCCCGGCGATGTTGAGGCTATTGATACCACGGAACTTCATGCTGAAGATGTTATGTGAAGAAGTGCATGAAGTATTGCACTAGCTCTACTAAATTTATTAAAGGAAACGCACGAAACCTTAAAAAACTGATCATAAACCCAGCTAATGCAAAAGTCATCTCAAAAGCTCCCCCTTATCAAAAACTAAAATGGAAAAGTGTGGAGAAAAGGGCAGGAAAGAGCTTTGGAACTCATATCAGATGTAGAAAGTCCACATTGAACAAGCTCGGCTAGCCTCCGGCTGACTCATTATCAGCCTTGGTTTGAAGACATGCATTTACAAATCCATTCGAAAGTAAAGGTCACGTCGAGGTCACTTATTTAGGGGCGAGTAGTATGTTCCAAAACAAACATTTCTTTTAATGCATTTCTTGTAAAGGTGGTCTTGAGAGGTTACCTTCGCCCTCCATGGTCTCCGACGAGCTAGGTATAGTACCGGGGTTGGGTGAGGGGGTGGTGTGGCCAGTACAAACGTCTACTCGGTACTTGGCAAACTGTTCTAATTTTCTACTCTCACATTACCTTGATTCTTGAATGCACTTATTGTGTCATCCACATCAGAAGATACGTGGGAAGGTAAGTACATAACATGCTTACCGTTCGCTTTCAAAGCCCCCTTCCACGCATAGGGAGACGGCGGAGGGAGGCGATTCGGCCAGCCAGCTGGTAATGGGAGTGAGTTCAGTGGTTTACATGACGTAAAGGCCACACCCGCTCCCTTGTGGGCAGTAGTAATGGGCTCGCGTGGATTCTGCACTACCTGAGTAACGCGTCCTGTGAGCCAACCGAACTTCCACTGTGGTCCAGCGCATCCCTTTCGTGGACAGTTTTGAGGCACCAACATAAACGTCTTACCTGTCCAGGTATCCTCTGTGCATATTGCATCTACCAGTACCTAGCCGGGTAAATGGCTGTGATAACTAACCTGGTGGTTTATGATATTTGCTGTCTGCTATTGCCATCTATTACACGTTCGAACCCTGTCATATAATCGTCTATATGCAAGATTATATTTTTGATTTGAGTTTTAGGATTCTTAGAGCAGTAGGGATAATCATTTTTCCTCTACGACTAGTAAACTAGTTGTACGTTAGCTGTTTTTTTTCAGCAAACACGAACTCTATTGCAAGACTAGCCATTGCCCTAAAGGAGTCCTTTCAACTTACCGAACCTTTACATCCATGTGCTGTTGATGATCCGTTAGCTCGTTTTGGGTGCTTAAAGAGGCCTCCCAAATTCTGCACCGGCCTGTCGTCAAAATCAGACACATCTCCAGTCCCTGAATGATCGCCTGGACCATGCCTAAGTATGCTCGTTGGAAAACGGTTTTCTCCTGGGCAACCAGAAATCATTCCCGTGCGTTTTCCTTCCACGACCCTCTCCTAGTCACGAATCATCGGACGTCCTTCAAAAAAATCTATCCTCCTCCCCGTATCTTCGTCTTAAATCTTTTCGTCCAATCGCCTGCTCTTCCGCTTTACTGAAGCTTGCTGAACGAGTCGCTATAGATATAACTATACCATTCTCCTGCAATTTCTCCACCCCCTTACAATTCGCACATAAATTCAGGCGTCGTACCCTAGACGCCCGTTGTCCTTGTGGTCCATTCTGCTCTAAGAGATTTAGATAATGGCTGCCATGTGTATGCATGTGCACTTCCTGACTATTCCTCTGCATTCAGTACGATCCTGTGCCATCTTCTCCGTACCAAAATATCTACAGTTGGCTCTGCCGGCTGGGCTGTCTCTCGGCTCGAAGACTATTTTACTTCCCGCGCTCAATTCATTCACACTGGCAGGCGGAAATCTACGGTCCTCCCCAAGGACTGGGGGTTCTTCAAGGTGCCATCTTATTCCCCACCTCTTCTTCCTCCACTCTGACGATTTGAGATCCCCAAACGACTATCTGTCTATAAAATATGCCAACGATATGGTTGTTGGCCATCCTCTTAAAAATAGACACACCTTCGGTCTCTGAAGGATGGCCTCGACCACGTCTCAGCATGGTGGTCAAAAATGGTCTTCTATTTAACAATCAGAAATATTTCAGTGTGATTTTCGACTGTGACCCTCTCCCTGTCCTGAATCCTTAGACGTTCTTTCCAACTAGGTATACTCCTTCCAATTCCTTGGCGTTACTCTCAAATCAAACCTTTTATTCTCCCTTCATATTGATACCTATTTTTACTAAAATTTGTTATTTCTTTATTATATTCGTCATTTACATTCCTATTACAAACCTCAATTATTTATCTGGCGATTTATAGAGGCATGTATTCGTCCCCTCATCCTTTATTGTTCTCCTGTGATTTTTCCAGCATTGCTTAAAGAGGATTTGCTGATTTTAAAACGTATCCTCCGAACGCTCTCTTCTGCTGCCGGTGTGTCTTATACTGGCGTAGTGTATCTGTTAATAAAATGACACTTCACAACAGTCAAGCAATTTGCTGATCAAATTCTTGATGATGTCCATTCCTTCAGCGCCGATCTCATTGCCGTGAAGTCTTCTCGTCCCATGCGCCGAGGTTTTCTTCATATCGCTTGCCATACATCGGCATAGCAGTGTCCTTTTTTACATTTCTAGCACGCTACCTTACTTGTGAACGGATAGAAATAGAGGACCTATGAGTGAAACTGTCTCCTCCATTAGATGTTCATTTTGAACCTTTTGATTCTTGCATAATCTGTTAATTTATCCTGTTCTCTCAGTGTATGGAGCCACATCTTTGCTGAAAATTTGAATAATTTTTTTCAAAATAAAGCACGATTCTCTCTCACACACACTTTGGCATAACTCTGACATCCAATCTTTCATCCTCCCTTAATATTGATACCTAAAATTCGTTAACTTTTTTCTTTTCGTCTTTTACGTTCCTATCACACCTCAGTCCCTTATCTGGTGATTCATAGACGCTTTTGTTCGTTTCCTCATCTCTATTGACTGATCTCCCGTTATTTTTCCGACTTTGCTTTGAAAGGATTTGCTGATGTTTAAACGTATCCCATGTCTCGAGGCTTTCGACCTATCACTTGCCGGACATCCGTATAGCAGTGCTCTGTTTTACCATTTCTAACACGCAACCTCACGTGTAACGAGACAGAAATACAGAAACTAATATTGGCACAGTATCCCCCTAGAGGTCCATTTTAACCTTTTAATTCTTGCGTAATCTGTTAACTTTTCCCATGGCCTCGATGAAAGAAGCCATTATTGCCGAAAATTTAGGCGTCTTATGGGGACGCCGATCGTCCTCTGCAAACTGCCCCTACAGACTTCCTACCGACTCCGTTTGAACTCGAACGGTGAAACTGATCGAGTGTTGACTGCAAAACAGATAATTTTAATGCATTCAGCACTGCGTCTGAGTCTTAGGGAAATTTATTACAACCTATCTGTGTCGGGGAAAAAAGGGACATGCAGGTAGTCTTATGTGCGCCAGTGGAGGAACTTTCCGCGGGATATTGCCAGCTTCCCGTCTTTCGTCAGCTATACCCTGAGCCCTGGTGGCATGATCCGAACTTTTGGCACGCGTTCAGTCACGCTATGTGTCCACGTTCTGTTAGCTGTCATCGAGATACTTCAGAGTGACGTATTACGTGCAAAGGCAACCCTTACTCTATTCGTGTTGCTCGTTTGAGTTAGCATTCGTTGCTGGGTTAGTAGCGTCAGACACTATATTTCGTTGGCCGTCGAAGTATCGGGTCAAAATGGCAGCTTTGCAAGTGGTGACTATTAGGACACAGTACTATTTTTTTAACGCACTAGGTTTACTGTGGTAACGAAAGATTGCGCAGAGCTGGCCTCATTTTTACTCCCGTCGAGGGTCCGTTAAAAAGTGCTGCAGCTCAGCTAGGAATGGCACCGATCATAGTGGTCGGCGTGACGTAAAGCCATTGGATCTGGCATACTGCCTGTGTCTCGGCAACAAACAAATGTACAACCGTACGAATCCGGCAATCGATAGGGTTAAGATAAGGTTTGCACTCTCGTTTTTTTTCATTTAGCCCTAGCCATAAAACCCCTGATAATACCGGTCCCATATTACTCGCTGACGTATCCCTTGTTCCCGGAGTTGGGTTGCATATTGCGATCTTGCCGAAATTACCTGCATAGGTCCATTATATTGCTGATAATTCGGAGAGCTTAGCTGACTGAACATTTTCAGATAATTTAATGCCCAAACTCGAACTGAATAGCAAATTGTCTGCCAAGCTAACCTCGGCCATAGACTAATCGATATCCTCCCTCTTTTGTTGCCCTGGGCATTTTGGCGAATATCTGACGATTTCGGCAACTTCCATGGAAAATAATATATCTTAAAAACAGCTGCCGACTAGACGAAAATGTCAGTCCGATTCTGCAAATAAAGTTTCCGTACACGTTGACATTCCTGAAGCACTGTCTGGGGTGTTTTGATGTGTATTTAAATGGAAAAAAACATTATTTATGTGAAGTCCACGATTGGTTTACAGTGAGCATACTGCTCCGCCGATTTCTGTTAAGTAGAATCCCAACGTATTGAGGTGTTTGAATAAGGTTACTTGTATAAAGTCCTCTTGGGAATTACAGTACATAAGCAGTATGCTTTTTCCCCTCATTGGGATGCTTCTATGCAGATTCAGAAAAACGTTATAACACAGGTGCATATAAAATAATGTGATCATGTTCACGGAATGAGTACTAACACCCGTATTTTACACGCGAGTGAAAGAGGTAATGAACGTTATGAAAGTTTGTTGAGGCGCTAACAGACCAGTCGTGGACACCTGTTTCACGGTCATTAGCGATCGTCAGTAAGCCATAGGTCTGTTTTAACCTTCAGAAGTGAGATATATAGTAGGCGCGGAATCCTCACTTTTGTGGTCGGAATCTTCCTCAATTCTATTCACCCCACCAACCCGCCAGGCTGACATTTGTACAGCTGTAGATGTCTGTGCCGACGTTTAGGTGATCTGCTATCCTCCGTTTTATTAATTTTGACGAAAAAATATGCAAAGTGGCATTTATATAGTTTTTAATATTTTGAGCTTAATGATGTCTTCTCATGGAGGAAGGTAGTATTTCGGTCATTTTCTTTGGATACGGTAAACATCCTATAGATTGTACAAGTTACAAACATTCGGAACGAGGTACGTGCTTAAAAAGGTTTACGTGTCAGTAAACCCCTTTGAAACGCATCTACCCCTTCGGAACCACTCAAAAAACCGTGAAAAATAATAAACTCTGAATGCGAAGGTTCGATTCCCAGGAGATTGCATGAGCAAACGAAAAGTTCGTATGAGCACCGGAACAAGTTTTTATCACTCTGAGATTTCGAATTCTTGCAGGAGTCCATTGTCAGACGAATTATCGCAAGTTGCTGCCCACACCTACAGAACGGGCATGAGTTCAACTTTACAGCCATTAAGATAAACGACCCCACTGGAAACAAAACGAGCCGAGAATAGATTGGAGCCTGGTCCACGGATGGAACTCAATCAATCGATGTATCGATTTTCCGCTGGCGTACAGAGCTCTGCACAGTCGCATCGAGACTTGTTACAGTGATTATTGATTGGTTTGTAATTCCCTATGAGTGTCGCCTTTTTCTTACCGCTGCTACCTCGGATGAGGGATTCCTGCAAGAGTTTTAAAGTTCAGAATTATAAAATAAATTGTTCCAGTGCTCGAACAGAGTTCTCGTTTGCTCACTATATCATTAGCCAGCCTGCGGCTGCTAGCGGAGCTCCACAATGAGCCCCAAGGCACAACGGAACGATTGGGTCCCCTAACCGATTGGCGAGTTCCCATCTATCATTTACAATACGCTCTATTTACGTAGTGATGAAAATGCAGCTAGCTATCACGTATGAATCAGTAAAACAAGTAAATGGTCGTTTCAGTGATACCTATGTGCTCGCTTTGGTATATCATGCAACATTGGTTTACTACTCACGGCCTGTTGGCAGCTTGTGAATATTACGAAGTTATCTTACTGAAGCTGAGATTTCAGCTCAAATATCCATAAAAACGTTCGGATCTTGCCTGACCAGACTTGTCCTGGAGAATTTTCACCATAGCCCCGCGTTACTTTCTAAAGAAATTTAAAACCTGAGATTTTGAAAGTGTAACATATACCAGAAGGCACACATGAGGATCGTTTGAGGGTCTCCCGGATAAATCGAACCTCTCTCAGCTGCCTCATGCAACGGTACAACATCGGTAAATCGCTTTTCGGGGCTTTCAGTTGGTACATCTGCCTTCATGATGGCGAAGCATGCAATCAATCTGATACTATACTTTCTTTTATTCGGTTTCGCAAGCATACGTGATTATTATTTTGCAATTAAAAGTGCATCCGAAAAAAATGCTTAGCGTTTCCTGAATGTCGCAGATAACTTGGCCTGAAGGTGACTACTGCTGATGTGATGAAACTCCTATGGGATGTTTTCTTACCAACCGCAGAAATTCTGGTCACCCAAGCGTTTTAAAATGATATTCTGGCTAATGGTTTTCATGAGAAACCCTGTTGGCAGGATAGGCATAGCAAGGGGTTCGGGGGAAAGAATGAGCTCTAAGTCCACACAGGGAAGTCTATGACATTCGCACATGTATCACGTGAAAGAAAACTGAGGGTACAAACTAAAACGATAATTCATAATATTCAATCAATGTGATTTATTCATTGATGATTTAGTGCCCAAATAAAGTCTGACAAGAGACGCACTAGTAGCCGAAGTGCGCAGCAAGAAAAAAATGATTAACTCGCAGGCAACTGATTTTTGGCTCTGCGATCATGCTCTAGGCGCTATTGCGAAGCAGTGATTGGGAAACTGTTTGCCCATAACAACAGTCCAATGTCCTTATTTAGAGAGGTCAAACCAATTTGTCTGTGTGGGTGTGTCCCAAAACGGGCCTCGTGGTAGATACGCTGGACCAACATGGGGGCCAAATCAGGGCACGGCAGGCGCCATCAGCGTTTATACCCCCACCTCCAAAAAATGACGTGCTCTGATGCGTTGAAGGAAAAATTCTACGAGGACCTGCACGCCCTCCTGGCGACTGTGCCGAATATGGCTTCAACGCCCGCGTCAGGACAGACCACGCTGCCTAGCAGGGAGTGCTGGGTCCCCACGGTCTTGGTGGTTGTAACGATAACGGCCTCCTTCTTCTGTGAACCTGTGCGGAACACCACCTGATCCTGACCAATACCTTCTCTTACCTCATGAAGTGACAGAAGGCGACCTGGATGCACCCCCGGTCGAGACACTGGCGCCTGCTGGATTAGGACCTCGTCCGGAGGCGAGACCAACTGGTCGTGTTGGTGACAAAGGCGATCCCCGGTGCCGACCGATGGACGGAGCACCGCCCCGTCAGCTCCAAAATGAGGCTTCGTCTGCAACCACGCTGGAGACCCCAAGGTAAGTGACCACAAGGTCAGTTGAATACTCTTTTGTTGAATATGCCTGCTCAACTTCTCCATTTCCGAACTGAACTGGCCAACAGGCTAGCCAACCTTCCAGTCACCAACAAGGACGCCTCAGTGGGGAACCGCTGGTGCCAACTGAGGGACACGGTCCAATCCACTGCCCTAGATGCCCTCGGCCGCGCAAGTCGATGACAACGACCCAGCAATCAACACTGCTTGCCCAGAAGAACTGTTTGCACAAAGCCTAGGCCAATTGCCCTACCGATGTAAACAAAACAGCCTTCTTTTCGAAGTCACCGCCTTGTACAACAACGGCTGCGGGAGATGCAGGATGCCTGGATGACGTGCAAAGCCGAAGAAACCCAAGGGTACGCAGTCCGAAACGAATGGAAGAACTTCTTCGTCGCCACCAAGGTTGTCTTCGGACATCCCGTCAAGAGAGCCGCCCCTCTTCTCGGTGCCGATGGAACTACCCTGCTCATTGAGAAGACGCAAATCATGACGCGATGGACGGAGCATTTCCAATGCGTTCTCAACCAGTCCTCCACCATCTCCAACGCCGCCATCTATCGCCTGTCTGAAGTGGAAATCAACGCAAAACTTGATCTCCGCCCTCTCTCCAAGAAACCATCAGAGCCATTCAGCAACTCTCCAGCGGGAAAGCACCTGGTTCGGACGCGACCCCCGCTACGATTTACAAGCATGGTGGACCCAAATTGATGACCCGACTCTCAGTGCTCTTCCAGGAGATGAAGCAACAAGGACAAAACCTTCGGGATTTCAAAGATGCCCCATTGTCCACCTCCACAAGAAGAAGGGGAACCACCAACTCTGCGACAACCACAGAGGCATCTCGTCACTGAAAATTGCCGGAAAGATCTTCGCCCACATTCTCCTCAATCGCCTGAACGCTAACCTGGAGCAAGGACTGCTCCCGGAAAGCCAATGTGGCTTCCGACAACGCCGAATAACAATCGATATGATCTTCGCCGATCGCCAGCTGCAAGAGAAGTGCCAGGAGATGCACACTCACCTCTACAGTACCTTCGTGGACACGACGAAAGCCTTCGCCACGGTGAATTGCGACGGGCTGGTGAAAATCATGCAGAAATTAGACTGTCCTGAACGATTCACGCATATGGTGTGTCAGCTTCACGACGGGATGATGGCGCGCGTTACTGACAACGGGATAGTATCCAAAGCATTTGCAGTGACCAACGGAGTGAAGCGGGGTTGCGTCCTTGCACCCGCCCTCTTTAGTTTCATGTTCTCTGCCATGCTAACGGATGCCTATCGTGATGAGCACCCCGGGATACCCCTCGCCTACCGGAGGATAGGCCAATTCCTCAACCAACGACAGATGCACTTCCACTCGCGTGTCTCCACAGCCACCATCAACGAACTTCTCTTCGCTGACGACTGCGCACTCAATGCAACTACAGAAAAGGAAATTCAAAGGAGCATGGAACTCGTCACTGCCGCCTGCGACAACTTTGGACTTCGCATCATTACTGAGAAAACTTTTGTGATGCATCAGCCGCCGCCCAATACCATCTACACCGCAGCTCACATCAATGTCAATAGTGCCCAACTAAAAGCTGTGGATACCTTCACGTACCTGGGCAGCAATCTCCTCCGCAGCACCAAAGTCGACGATGATATCGCCCATCGGTTCGCCAAAGCCAGCCAAGCCTTTGGACGCATACAAAACGTGGTCTAGAATTGACACGGTCTCCACCTAAGCACCAAACTCAAGATGTGCAAAGCTGTCATATTTCCGACGCTGTTGTATGCAGCGTAGACGTGGACTATCTACCAAAACAGGCGCGGAATGTCAATCACTTCCATATTAGCTGCCTTTGCAAAATAATAAAGCTGATATGGCAAGACAGGATACCGGACACGGAAGTGTTGGAAAGAATAGGCCTTCTCAGCATTGATGCTCAGCTGAAACAACTGCAACTGCGCTGGAGTGGCCAATTCCATACTGCCACCTCCCAAAACT
This sequence comes from Schistocephalus solidus, assembly GCA_017591395.1. NCBI lineage: Eukaryota > Metazoa > Platyhelminthes > Cestoda > Diphyllobothriidea > Diphyllobothriidae > Schistocephalus > Schistocephalus solidus. Next base: position 31,275 of record WEDG01001665.1, read on the forward strand.
CATCACCTGTCATACCCCCCTCCCCAACACCGCCGACGTCAACACCACCACAACCAGTGGTGGGGAATCTCTCCTAAACTGTCCTCATTGTGACCACCCATTCACCCCACGCATTGACCTGGTCGTTCACTTGCGAATCCATCGAACAGAGACTCGTGAACCAGTGCCTAGAGCACCAACAAACAGCAGAGATCACCGCCTTCACTGCCCTCAAATGTCCTCGCGCATTCACTCATCACATATGCCTATTCGGTCCCATGATCATCCATGGCAGTGGAATTCACCACAATGCCGACAACCCCGATACCCAATGCACACCCTCCGCTTCTGCCATTCTCACTGCTACTGCCACCCCCACTACCGCTAATGACATCCCCCAGCCTCTTCTGATTTCTCCTGCCCACCCTGCGCCCGCAACTTCAACTCACGCATCGGCCTGGTCGGTCAGCGGCGAATCCATTGCACAAGGCTGGTGCACCAGTGCCTGGGACTCCGACATACAGTCGACGCACCCGCCTCCACTGTCATCACTGCTCAAGCACATTTACGCACTGCATGGGCCTATTAGGACACACGCGCCTCTATGACAGGCTTCGGTAAACCACTTGACTCTTTATCATTTCAGTGCACACTACCTTCAAATACATCCACAACACCCTCACCATCATCATATACATGAGAATATCATGGTCTCCTAGAAACCGTGACTTGGAAGGCCGCCAATATGACACTTACACCAGACCACGCCGTCGGCCCAATGTGGTTTGTGCGTTGTATGGCTGACCAGTGGACTGGGAGCCAGACGGTGATGGCTCCTCCATAACCACTGATTTAATGAACCTAGGTGTGTGCGTTATGAGGGCCAGGTCGTGCTGTGGCGCGCGAAGACGGGTACGCCGACACGTCAGCCAATGCGCACACTCCCACATAAGACAACTCACTGGCTCGGACGGTAATCTGATTATACGGGTGAGGGAGAGAGTGAAGTCGGCAGCTCATGCGCTGGAAACTATCATGGTGCGCTAAAAGCCGTGGCTTGAAAGGTTGCCAACTGACGGGACAATTTGGACCGCGTGGTCAGCCCAATTTGTGTTTTGGAAATTATAATTGATTCGAGACTGACGAGGAATTCCACGTAGCCAGAGACGGATGGGTTGCAGTTTAAAACTTTACGCACTGCCTTCTCCTCTTCTAAGTAGAAATTTTAGACTGAAAGGAACTACTTTTTATGCAGCTCATGTTTCCAACCCTCCGCAATCGTATATATGGATGCCACTGGTAAACCGCGCAGTCACATACCTAGCCCACCTGTTTTTAGCATAACATGATATCGCCTCGGGCGTGGTTACTGACAAAGGTATGAGAGACTAAACTTTCCACTCAAATATGCCCAAATACCCGACCGATGATCGGTAACGATACCTCCGCAATATCCTTTTCAAAGTGACACAAGTTTATCAAACACCGTCCCATCGAATTATTTTCAGTTCAACAGAACTTCCATTTGACATTTATAACGAGCTTAGATTTCCTTAATCGAGTTCACAGTTTATTATATGGCACCCATTCATGTGCCCAAACATTGAAAAGTGCAGGAAATCTGGCAGATATGAGTGTAGTACGCTATTAGGTCAAAATTCGAATTCCAATTATCCAACAAATAACCTGTGAAGGACGATTATCAACGGAAATAGGCAGTTCGAGCGTAATTTTAAGTTTTATTTTTCATCAAAGAATATCTGGAACTCCTGATAATTTAAACTGAGCTTTAGTAAACGTACCTCTCGAGCAAACTCGAGTTCACATGAGACCTTTCAGCAAGGTGCAGGCTGAAGCCGGAATTTATCTGAATTGTTATTATTGGATCAAAATACCGGGCCTGGCCGGGATTTGAACCCGGGACCACTCGCACCCTAAGCGAGTATCATACCCCTAGACCACCAGGCCGACGCTCTGGAGGTCTAAGTATGCACACTTCACACAACTCCTGCCTGGAAAGACGTCACGCTTGCTTGCAGCACCTCACACATCGCCCACGTGCACGTGAGTCAGCCACATGCGCCGATTTTTGGATTAAAAATCAGTACAGCCAAAACGGTTGTCATGACCCAACCGCCACCCAGCGAGGAATACAATGCTCCCTGAATCAATGTCAACAGTACTCAACTCAAACATGAGGAAACCTTTGCTTATCTGGGAAGCACGCTATCACGCAACAGGTCGTGCTATGGCACGCGAAGACGGGTACGCCGAACCGTCAGCCAATGTGCCCACTCCCACATCAGACAACTGACTGGCTCGGACGGTGGTCTGATTGTGGTGGGTGAGGGAGAGAGTAAGGTCGTTAGCTCAGTGCATTTTCCTCATTATAAACAATCTCGCGCGCTTAAAACTATCACGGTGCGCTAAAAACCGTGGCTTGAAAGGTTGCCAACTGACGGGACAACTCGAACCGCGTGGTCAGCCCAATTTGTGTTTTTTTGTTTAGTGGCTGACTGGCGGACTGAGAGTCAGACTGCAATGGCCCCTTCTTAATGTGGCGTTTATGGCACTCCCACTCAGTTGGGACCCGAGCCACCCCTCTCTTCTGTTGTTGTATTCTTTTTTTGGAGACGGACCACAGTGGGTGCGCCTATGCCCTCTCCCATCTCCCGTCTTCTTGACTCTGTCTCGACACCGGGTCCAGGTAAGGGAGTGGAACAAAGAGTGAGATAGATGCAGTGCCAGTCTACTATCACCATAACCCAGCACGAGTCACTGTCCCTGCACAGCATACGGTGGACATCGTCGAACACGACGGTCGAACTAGCGTGTGTGTGCCGTTCTGGGTTCTGGTCATAGGGGCTGCCTTTTAAGTTTACAGGTCACCGCTGACGTTCGACTTGAAATTTACTTTTTGCGCAGCCTGTCACGTTCGTGGGAATGAAAAGTCTACCACCATAGTTTTTAGCAGACGCATGAGGCATTCCGAGGGGGGTTACGTTAGGGACCTTGAAGGTGCATATTCAGACCTTTTCCGTAACGGTATATCGCCTGTTGGTACCGTAACCGAAACGCCTTGGTAGCTAAATCCTGCTGTTTGGTCGCTAGACTGGCCTGGAGGTTCGTTTGACAGATTTGTCAATTAAACCGGCCTGCGATTAACTGAAACTGCAAACAACCGTGTCTGTATTATATGCAAATGACCGGATTTCGCCTTTATGACTCTCAAAACCCTGAGATCAGCAAAAACCGGATGAAACAAGCGCGACAGGGCAAGGCTAAAAGTTTACACTTAATATTAATCCGGTAGGTAGTTGGCTCGTTAACACCGGCTTCTCGTGCATCATTTGGTACAAACGGATGTCAGGCGCCAATTGTGTTTTTATTGACGCTGGTTGTGGTGTCAAATTTACAAACACATGCACACGCACGCACCAAGTCAGCAAAGTTTATCTAAGGTTAAGGCAGAAAATTGTGTGTGTTGGTTCCTTTTCGTTTTGGATCTCCAATAAAGAATCACTGCAGCCTGCACCAGCAGTGTAAACAGAAAAGGCACAAGGTAGAATACGACTGGAATGCTCATTTCTGGACAAGAGGTAGCTGACCATATTCGTGCCCAGATCCGGTGGGACATTGGAGTTTAACACTAGTCAGTAGGTAATTGGCTGTTTCAGATAGACGCGTCTGTACGTAGGCCAGGTACTATCAATCTTCCTCATTCCCGTAATCGGGTCAGTGAAAGCCTACTCCACTGCGACTGAATATTTGTCATTACAACGGATCATCCGAGCCTGGGTCTAGAAGCGTAAAGCGCCGATTCCCTCCCCCCTCCTGCCCAATAGGAATATGATTGCGCCCCCGAAAAATTCCTTGAAGGGTAAATATTCAGAAATTGACCCTAGCCCAAAACTTAACCGTAACCCTTATCGTAACCCTAACTATACCCTTAACCCTAAGCCTACTTTCCAATTTAGCTCAAAGTCATCTATTCTTCTGGCCCTGTTTTGACGGAAGGCCATGTAAGCGACTCCTACCCTATTGTATTACCAAATGGGCAGGGAAATTCAAACGTGGGGTATTTCCTTTCTGAGATTAGGTGATGGTTCCTTCTTAATGACAAATAATCAAGATAACTTCAACTCACATATAAGACACGTTTAATTTTCAAGAAGTGAAACAGCTTTCGGAAAGGAATCCGAAGATTTCCATACATAGGTTTTTAACATTACTGCATCAAATGCTCTCACCGTTCTTACATATTGCTGGCCAACTATTCTACTGGTAAGGTGGGTTGCAAGACATTTCTAATTCATAAATCTGTTCAGGTTTGCTCGGTTTTAAGCCATCTGATGTGATGCGGATATCTGAAATGCCACCGTGAAAAAGATGCTTAAGTCATGTCCCATCTGTTCCTCGTGTTTTAATCTGAGTTGCAAACTCTATGAAATGAAAATGTATACGCTGTCGATCTGGAGTAAATTCAAATCCAGAGAGGTAATTGAATAAACGGAATATTTTTATGTACTCTTTCTTCTTTCCATGCATCTACACTAGCCCGTCATAAAGGGCAAGATTTTCGGGGGACCAGCTCCAGTTATGCGAAGACGACTGCTCAGAGCCCCCGCCAGATCCATGATAAGTGGACATTTGTTAGGCCTCTGAAAACCTCCGGGGGAATGCAAGAGCTATCTTGGAAAATGCCTTCATCGACCCGGTTACTGGACCTGTCCATCCCTTTGCGTCTCGTTTCTCAAGCTAAAGCCTTCGAAAACAGTCGCATAGCGACCATTAATGAGGCAGAAAGGAGTACCGATAAAGACAATGAAGGTTTGGATGTCGTTTTAGGGCACATACGCTGTCCGCAGTCAGTTACATCCGAGCCTCGGTTTGAATAACATAAAATTGAGCCCCAATACGCAATTGGACACGCTCGTCCGGTATCCTGATTGGTGAGCGTTCTTTCACGATGTCCACCGTCTTTTCCACGGCATGATGGTGCAGGAACTTTTACTTGCGCTGCATCTAACTCACTCTCTATTCCATTCTCCCATCTGGGCCCGATGTCAAGACAGAATTAAAAAGACCAGGGATGGGAGAGGGTCTTGGTATACACCGCGAGCAAGAGGAACCTATAACTTAAAAGGTCTGGTCTGATCAGCGAAACCGTTCCATCTTCACCTTTTCGACTTTGCCTGACTTCAGATGATTCATTCCTGGTTCCCGTTAAGCAATCTCTGGACTGTCATTTACCTAGCGACATTTTGGACATTTGACTTCAAAGCATTCCTAGCCTTCTTCTGCAACAAGGTTAAGGATATGCCTCTGCCTCGTAAAAGGCCATGCCAACTTCAATGACGCCGGAAGAGATGTCATATTCTTAGGTATACAGAAGAGCCAGGGAGACCGAATCCTGAGGACAAGTTTTATTGTGGCAGAAGAAGGTTTATGAGCAACTTCCGAGTAGATGGGATTCTTCCTTGCGAATCCAGCAGCCACCATGTGCACTCCAGAAACAGTCTACGACCGTAAGTTTTGTTGGGAATGTTCAGATTCCCAAAATAGTCGGTCAATTTCACTGGAAAGCACGTGCGCGTTCTTCCTAGAGGGCTGACAGCATGCTATTGTCTGTGGTCACAATTCTCCCGTAGCATCTGCTTGGTCAAGGAAAAGTTCTTCGGTCCTTCTAGACCCTTTTTCTTGAAGTGGACTGGACAGAATACTACTTAACCTGAATCAGTGGCTACAAATGCACGCAGTTTTTTCCCGTGGGACCGACTTGCAGGTTTTAGCGCACATCATCTCATGGCCGATCGCGTCCTGTTTCTCTGCCATGTTGTTTTTGGGGACGATAGTCGAGCATCCACACAGTTAATGTGACTGCTGAGTACCAGGCCAGGTCATAACAAGTTTACCTACTGCCATCACACCTGCAGTTCAGCGTGTGCGCGCGCGTGAGATGAGTCAGCAAGGTGGGGTACTAGGTGGCTACATCCAAATTTCAATGCATCCGCGCAGGACAGAGACGATAAGCGTGAAATGGCGTGGAGATTTATGTCGAACTCCCGATGTGGTCTGGCAGAAGTCGGACGAGTTTGATCAGGAGCGAGTGAAGCACCGAGTGTGCTGCCAGAAACTCACCATGTGACGTGTCTGCCTTGCGTGCTGTGTCTACTTTCCGGTAATCCCTGCTCTACGCGGGCAACACCGGAGTAGAGGGACATGTAGGGCCGAAAGACGGAACCGTATGTGCCTCTTCATCTGTAAAACCCAAAGGGCAAACCAAAATCTGCCTTATCCATCACACCCCATGTGTGGCGTCCCATGCATCCTTTCGACACCTACTCATTCAGCGTGGAATCTGCCCCTCCAGTATCCGACAGAGTGGAGAATAATTTCGCAGATTCTGGGTTAGCAGAGTTGTTCCCTCAACGTGCTGCTCTTTAGATGCGCTCGACAAAAAATGGGGGTCAGACTGACTCCCAGAACCCGTTTTTCGGAGATCGGGGCGAGTTCGCGCGAGCCAAATGACTAGTGTTCTACATGTACGCGAGGAACTCATTAGCATAGGCCAGCACGCCACGTCAGCTGTTGTGCTTTATCCCATCACGCATTGTTTATTGGGCTCGGCGAGCCGACTAATGCATAGGAGAGGGAAGAAAGTAGATCGACACTCGAGAATCCATCCTCACAACAAATCAACGCATTCTTCACTATCAGAAATCGAAGGCTCCTGAATATATCACGATGCGCTAAGCTTCCTGGATTTATACGGTATCCAACTGACGGGAAACCCCGGCCCTTTCAGGACTGGCTCCTTCCTACTGCAGCCTTTGTGTAAGTCTCACTTTCCAGAAGCCTGGTGCACGTAGGGGAAACCAGGCCATGTGTGGCACGTGTAGACGAATTGATAAACTTTGTCAATCACTGCACACGCATTCATCTACCAATTCGAGCGCAATTCATCGGTGCTATGCTCACTCTATGGATGTTATCGTTCGCCTGACTGTCAAACCGTCGGGTGAACAGAATGCTGTCGATGTCCGTTAAAGTGATACCAGTAGGGCGTCTGCGGTCTTGTCTTACTTAGACTTAGATACCTCTTCTGTCTGTCAGGCCTGTCCACGCAACCACATATTCCACGACCGACTCGGATTCCCCTGATCTGCCTCGCCCCTGCTCCCACTGCATTTGCCCCTGACATATATATTCCTCATCTAAACCGGCAAGACAACGAACCCATCCCTTAGTGGCTGGAGCTTTGGATCTCCTAAGCAACAGGTCGTGGGTACGAACCTCGGCTGGTGCACCATCTGCAGATGAGTATGGTTGGCTGATGAGGGCTAATAAGCCAGAAATGGTCATTGTGGTTTCCCATGTTCTTGCCGGCCATGTTAATTTTCTTCTACTCCTACCAGCCGCTGGGTGGCTGCCGGTGGGACTCGAGAATGAGATCAAGGCAGAACGGGACTAGTGCGCGTTCCGTAACCGAGCGGCGTGTTGTCCATACGCCAATTTCTAAACACCGTGCCAAAAATGAACCTTCATTTGTCCGTCTGAACAGCATCTGTGTTTCACGCTGAAGGGCGTGCGAGCACACCAACTTCGTAAGGTCTGAGCCAGTCTAGACCGAAAGATCAGTTTTTTTCTCTCTGTGGCAAAAACAACGCTTTCGTAGTCACTATCCCAGCTTACATAGATAAAAGTGTGACAGATAACCAAAGTGGGGAAAGGCCACTGGGAGAACCTAAAACTCGATGGCGGATCTCTCGCAGTGGCAGTTAGAGATCAAAGTGGTGCAATATCACAAGTGCCAATGAGATTGGCTTGCATCCCCTCGCGTTTTGCAACGTGGGAGCAAATTTTAAGTTTTTATGCGTGCGGTGAGAGATTTTAAACAAAAACACTTTAAAGGTGCAAAAATCACTTAGAGTTCCATCGTTGCTCCGAAGCAATAGAGGAGTCCGCGTGGATAAGATTATAAGCCTTATCTTCAAAGAAGTAGACTTTCGAGGCCCATGAAACACAGGTTCTGCCAAGAGAGAGTGACAGATGATTCCCGCTTTGGACGTCGAAGAAATAACGATCCTGTGACAGTGAATTTGATGACAGTATAGGTTGATGAAAACTATAAATGGTTGAACGGTTGCCTGCAGTTAAGGAGAGGGCAGTTGATTTTCGCTGAATATAGTTCAGATTTGCGAAGAGGGGAGTTCCGGGAGTGGAATCTGAGGAATTAAAATTGCTCATCGGAGCAGATTTGTGTTGCTGCTGACGTTTCGAAGAGCTTGGTCGACTCGGGGGTTAAACCCAAACTCACAGGAGCAAACGGTCATATCTTTACATTCAAGGGGCGACCATCTTAGACCGAGTCAACTCAAAAGCGGAACGTCTCACTCTTGAGACATAGTATTCAGATTCCAACTCTATCAACAGGTATCTAGACCTTCCAACAGCCTATAAAGTCCTGCGTCATTATATCCATAAGGCCCAGGACAAGATAGTTACACCGGAACTAGGGTATTTAAACGAAGATGGCCCCCCGACGAACGCACCAAAAGAGGAGGCAGGCTTACAAGCAACCTCCACCCAGTTGAAGTTACCCAACACCAGGGACCGTCAAGCTGTACAAATATCCACGCAGAGGCCGAGGCAGCGAACGAGAGAAAAATCGATCAGTCGAAGACCAAAAAGTTCAGCCTGTCATTTAAAATACTCATCGATATAAACAGTAGATGATTTGACAATGGGGAGCCGGCCAAGCTCTTCCAAACGTCAGAGAAAATACAAACAAGTTCTGGTGAGCACTTTAAATTTATCAGAGGTTTAGTCGCCTGATGGTGGAGATCCGTGTTCGGACCCACCATCGGATATAGCAACACAGCAGGGTTATTCGCACACAAGGCGTTGCTTTATTTTTGGAATTATGTCGCTATGCTAGCACATACCTAAGACAATTAACGGCTGTTCCCTTCGTCGAGGTTGGTTGCAATTTCGTGCCGACCATCAAGGAATTGTCGCACCAAGGGGCAAATGCCCTCCCCGGTGGAGGGGGGGGAGGGGAGCCGTTAATTTTCATAGGTATGCACAGACTACATGTTTGTGTTGAGGTGCAGAAAGAGTTGAGAGTACGCTCTGAGACCGTTAACTGTAAACTTACCTTCACTATCGCGGTGTGGTGGCACGCCCAGGGGCGGCTCCGGCCGCGCCAGCCACCTGCGCCCTCTCCCATCTCCGGTCTTCTTGACTCTGTCTTGACACCGGGCTCAGGTGGGGGGGGAGGCGAAAGTGCGGTAGCTGCAGCGCAAGGCTACTATCACTTAAAACTAATTCACGCGCAATTCACCGTCCCTGCACCACCCTTCCGTGGAGCATACGGTGGACCTCGTTGAAATCGACGGTCGAACTGCCATCGCGGTGGAACCCTGCTCTTCGACAGGATACTCTAAAGGCCTTGTTAGCATTTATCCTATTTTCACTATAGACGGGATGTTTCAAGGTTGCACTAGAAATTGCTTTTCTATCCGTTTTTGATTCTCAGTTCGCCTGGGCTTCTTAATTCCCTTGAACAAACGTTAGGTCCTCCGATTCTTGCATCCCACTCCACTGAAAAGAATAAATGCACAGGGGTGTATAAATATGGTCCACAGTAGCCGCTTGTTCTCGATTCCGATTGGGTAGGAGTGGGCTAATTACGTCGATCCTATTTTATCACTCTGTCGCCTGTATGCTTTCTGCTTACTTGGGTTGTTCTTGCTTGCCATTTTGCCAAACTGCCTGCAGTTAAAACTCCAAACGCAAATGCATAAATGTAATTCGTTTTGAACTTTTCTGAAATGTTGCTTCCTTGGAAATATTCTGCTCAATTTTTACCTTGACTCAAGTATCCACACTGTATTTTGGGACTTACATATATGATGCGATATAAAATGCGTGAAACTTTTGGCCGATAGGAACAGAGAGAATTAAAAAGTTTAAAAGCGGATAAAAATATAATCAATCTGCTGAATGGCAAAGGTCGTTCTACAGTAGTGCTGAAGAACTCTGATAACCAAAGGAAATCTCAGAGCCTACTCGATGACCGTCAATCTTATAAACCATGCCCAGCTAGTGAATTGAAAAACTTTTTCATCCAAATAAACAAAAGTCAGTCAAAAAAATCAGAGAAAACGGTGCAACCACGCCCAGCGATTGATTTTTCATGAAAACAACTGACTCAGCCACGGCGTGATTTTACGGTCTGCCGAAAGTGTACAGGTAAAACATACCACTTAGGCCCATCGTCTCTCTTCGTGGCCCTCCTGCATACGGTTTGGCAAAATGGATGAATGGCCACCTTAAGTTCCTGGCAGTAGGCTCATCAACAACCTATCTTCTGACAATCAGTTCCTTGAACGGATAAAGCATGTGAAGTTAGAGCCTAACGCATCCATGGTATCTTTTGATGTCGTTTCACTCTTCACCTCCATGCCATAGCAACTAGCAATTGATGCTGTGCGACAATTTCTAGCAATACGCTACTAAGAGAGCGGAAAGCCACTGAAGTCTGAACATTTGCTCTGAATTCTACGTCGTTGCCTCAAAACCTACTTCACCTTTGGTGAGCAAATGTTCGCACAAATTAAAGGCACTCCCATGGGCTCCTGCCTATCAGACCCGGTTGCTGAAGTGGTCCTCTAACGGATAGAACACTTTGTCTTTACCAAATATCAACCGAAGTTTTGGGTTCATTATGTTGATGCTAATTTGGTCATTGAGCTTCGAGGCCCCAACAGGAGCCGTGAGTTTAATCACCCTTGGGTCAAGTTATCCGCCCAGCCTACTGCAACTTATGGAATCCATCAATTCTGATACAGTTAGTTGACTGCCCAAGCAGGATTTCCTACCGAGGCCACCGAGTTTTTCACAAGTGGATCCAACGAATTATTCAAATCTGCCAAAATTCTCTGCTAATTTATTGTGCCTGGCAGTCATCTGGTGGATTCTAGTTGGATTGTTAAGGAAATCCTACTTGGGCAGTCAGCTTGCCGGATCGGAATTGGTAGATTCCACACGTTTCAGTAGGCTGGGCTGGTAACCCGATCCAAGTGTGATTGAATTCATGGCTCCTGGTGGGGACTTATAGCTCAGATGGCTAGAGCGTTGGCTGTACTAAAGGCTTCCTTTTGCTGTCATGGGTTTGAATTCCACTGAGGCCTTGGAGTTTTCCCAACTGGGTCAACTGAATGGCATCTAAATTCAGCCTCACGTGGAGATATTTTCATAGTATTATCGAGCAATTTTTCGCGGTTAAATCTCTACTTGCACTCATTGAAAACGCTCACCAATCGCTAACGGAACTCATTCGTCTCCTTCTGCTTTGAGGCTCACTCTCGAGCATCGCCAGCAGCTGCAAGGACAAAGGAGACTGGAATGACCATTTCTGACTCATTAGGCGTCGTCAGCCTGTCATACCCAACCCCTGGTGGTGCATCACCCGAAAATCGAACCCGCGGCCCGTTGATCGTAAGTTCATCGCTCTAACCATTGAGCCTACTCTGCCTGCTCGACTACTGTCCACTGTGCAGCTGCTGTCAGGGCTCGAGAATGAGCCTCAAGGCAGAATGAAACGAGTGAGTTCCGTGAGCGATCAACGAGCGTTTATCAAAGAATGCAGTCACTATTCCCGATCTAAACTGGAAAGACAACGAGTCCGTGGCTCAATGCTTAGGGCATTTTACTTCTGATCAACGAGTTGCGGGTTTGATCCTTGAATGGTGCACAACCTGGGGTTGGGTAGGAATGGCTGATGATGGCTAATAAGTCAGAAATGGACATTCTGGACGCCCTTGACTTTGCTGGCAATATTCATAAATGTCGAATGCCTTCCCAGAACATTACTAAGAATACTTTGCCTGGATAAACTGATATTTGCGAAAAATGCTCCCCTCCCACCTCTTCCCCCAACACCGGTGAGATGGGTTTCTCTTAGCGTTGACCGATGCCCTACCTCCCTCTGGGAGCTCAAAGGTGCCCACCTTATTTCCCTCCAATAAGCTAAACCAAACTCATTTCCTTTTTTCTTCGACAGCAGACAGTTCACTGAGGTAGGGAGGAAAACCGACAGGGATGATGATGTCCGTGATGGCTACTTCTGACTTATTAGCCATCGTTAGCGAGCCATAGTAAACTCCAGGTTTGAAAACCTTGGATTCGATCCTGGATGGAGCCCCAAGTGGCATAGGTACAAGCGTGTCCTGTTATCTGATCGGCGAACACGCACTTCCTTCATATTTCACTAACGGTGACTGTAGCGTGGGGTAAATGACATCCGGGCAAACAAGCGTTTGTTTTTAACAGGATAGCGATGAAAGAGTGTCTAGAATAAGAAACTATCAATCAAGTGGCATAGTGAGCAAACTCGACAGAGATCATTAAGACGCAGTGCAGTCCGGATAGGTCAGCCGTTTGATCTTGCCTCACAGAAGGTGTTTAACGGCTCTCAAGCGTTGCTGAAGACAACAAAGGGACTGATAGGGCGAATAGGCGAGTTCCCAGGAAGCACTTCAGAAGGAGTGATCACTGGAACAAGAAGTTGATTGGTACGACCATTCGGATGCCCACTCGAAACCATCACTCATCGCATATAAGGGTCATGGGGGGTAGGACAATGTCCGGATTCCTTAACCGTATCTGGTTCATTTGCGGAGAGATCAAATAGATCGTAGAAACTTGGAGATTACTCTGGACGCGAATGACCGAACAAGCATCATTAACAGGGCGAAGGAGGAGGAGAAAAAGGAAGAAGGCGAAGAAGAATGACGCTAGTTCCCTCATTACCTTTCATTAGGTGGAACCCGGTCAGAACTTTAAGTTTGACAATTTGCATCCTCCCAAGCTACGACTCATAGCGTGTCGTGATAGATTTCAGCGAGTCAGATTTAATTAAGTCAGGGATACGCTAATTGCCTGTTATGGATTCCCTTATGTCGACCTCAGTATCCCTTGCTTCACCCATGCACCAGTCGACTGTACGAGTGTGTCAGCCACCCACTGAAAGTATTCGGCGCAGTGGCTGACAGAGCTGAGCAGATCGTCTACGCGTAGCGCACACGAAAGGACGGACAAAACTTTGCTGCCGCGGTTGGTTTTTAACAAAGTTTCAGTTGAAATAGCTTATCATCTCGGGTTTTTCTCTGTTTTTCCTTATTTTAGAGGAAACGCCAAGTCATTTTATGGTATTTGAAGAGTGTTACACTACTGAACTACTTGCAGCCATTTGGAAGTTCCCCAAGTGATTTCTACGCCAGTTAGGGATCACGCAACGTGGAGGGAGCATTCAAATTCTGTGTTCGCCTGTTTGCTTAACGACCAGGCAAATATTTACCGCTATGTTTGTAATATAAGAGACTTCTTTTAGAAACAAATTGCCTTAGACGGTTACTCCCTCGTGTTATACAGAGATCAGTATTTGTGGAGACGGGAGGGATGGAGACGCGTATTGATTGGTCCAAAGAGGTTTAAGAAAGGGAGGAGATGAGGAAAAAGGATGGAAACTGAAGGAGACATTTGACGAAAATTGTGACTTCAATAATCTGATAAGCCAGAAATTTCATCGATAAGCGAATTTGTGATGACCAACTCTACCCGTAGACTACTCTCGCCATCCTCTCTGTGTTCGCGAGCCGACCTCTTGTGCAAGCAGGTCTGTACCTCCTCGCGTTTCTCACCGGTCAATCACGGAGGTCTACGCGAGTTCAGACAACCATGGCGTATGCGAACCTGGCTTTCTCTTGCCTCAACTCCCAACCCACTCATTGCCTGGCAGATGGCCGTGCGTGTGAACGCTAAACTATCGTCTGTCAACAAAGGATGCTTCCTTTAAATAGTCTGCATCTCATCTGTATATAATGCAAGTATCTTTGCCTCTACGTCCACCTTCTCCTTTAAATGGGTGAGAATCTTATTGACTGAGCTGCAGCCACGGATTTGGTTGCCATGAGACGTCCACGATAGTTTCTACATATTTATCTGAGCCCGATGTCTGTTGTCTTGAAAAGTGCATTTACCAATCAGGTTACGATACACCCTCGTGTCGTTGTGCCTTAGGACTCAATCTTGAGAATGGGTTACAGACAATGGGAAGGAAGACAGAGGTGATGCTTTTTGACTTAGTGCCTTGACTGACAACTTCTCCTTCGAATGGGTGTTTGGCCTGATATTCGTAGTGAGTAGGCTTCAGCCAGGGATAAGGTCGTTGCAAAGGTCCGTGATACTTTTTATCGAGCAGGTTTATCGGAATCTGATGGCTGCTGTCTTGGAAAGGGCATTTGCCGATCAGGTTAGGAGACATGCTTGCCTCGTTGCGCCTTAGGGCTCAACCTTGAGACCTCACAGGCCCTCGTAAAGCTGCTGGTGTATGCAGAGAGGAGGAAGATTATGATGAGGATTTTTGGCCACAACGAATGCTTATGCAACGCTTTTCGGTGATACAAGCGAAAATGTGAGTCGCAGGAAGTAACTGAGACGAAGTAGATGTGATTGCTGGAACAAGAACTTTAGTCACCTGACGTTTTGGATTCATGCTCTAACATATCATCAGATAAATTGTAATATATATACAAGGGATTGCAATATTTATAGGATGCAGTCGCTTTGCTACTGAGTACCTATGAAAATTAACGGCTCCCACCTTCAGCAAGTATGGTTGCCTTCTGATGCCATAACAGCTTGATTGCCAAAAATTCGAGTTTTTACTTGCTGAACTTTGATCAGCCGTGTTGGATGTTGACGTTTTCATAGTTATGCGGTAACATAGCGACTGCGTCCTATAAGTACTGAAACTCTCGGTGTATGAATTACGCATATATGATGATGGGTTCAAGCATGAATCTGAAACGTCAGGCAAATAAATTATCAGCGACCGCGTCTTCTTCTTCTTGTAAATTACTTCCTGTTATCATTTGCACAAGCTGTGCAGCAGAGCAATTTTTAGATAACTATGTCGCATTTAGATGTCACAATAAATTGAAGAACGGCCTGGTTGGTGTGAAAGGCAGGCTTTTTGCTTCGGAAAAATTCCACGACGGTTTCCCAACTGCCTCCGGTCGTGGCCAGCCAATGAAAGATGCCTGGAGAATGGAAATTTACTCAGACGATTAATATCAGCAGAGAAGGATCATTTAAGGACGAGCGGCGGTTTGTAAACAATGGTCTCCTAATGATCATAGTACAGCCAAACTTACAGCATGACTCACCGGTTCGCATAACTCGCATTTCACCTTCCAACTGTGAATTTCAGTCAAGTTGTGCAATTTCCTGGTGGTTTCCTCACGAATAACAAGTGAGAAAGCTAGATGTTGGTCAATGGAATATCTAGCGCCTAGTAAATTCTTCGCACTGGAGGGATGGGTGGTTTACATTTCAATTTCACAATTGATTTCGGCACTTGTTCCATTGGCCTGACTATCGATTATCTTTATGCACAATACCGACGAAGACAAGGGAGACTTTAGTGGCCATTTCGGGCTCATTAGTCGTCAGCAGCCAGTCATACCCAACCCCAGGTTGTGCCCTACACGAGGATCGAACCCACGATCCGTTGATCAAAAGTCAAAAGCTCTAACCATTAAGTCACGGGCTTGGTTGCTTGCCGGTTTAGGTCGGGAATATTGACAGTCGTTGATGAACGCTCACTGACAAATACATTAGGCATTTGCCTTTACTACTAATACTGCTTCTACTACTACTACTACTACTACTACTACTAATACTACTACTACTACGACTACTTCTACTCGACAGTTCAACCAATAACGACGAGGTCCACCGTATGCTCCACACCAGGTGAGGCAGGGACGGTGACTTGCACGTGAATTAGTTGTAAGTGATAGTAGCCTTGCGCTGCAGCTACCGCGCTATCTCCTCCTCCCCCACCTGAGCCCGGTGTCAAGACAGACTCAAGAAGACCTGAGATAGGAGAGGGTGCAGGTGGCTGGAACGGCCGGAGGCCACCCCTGGGTGTACCACCACACCTGACTCGGATCCCACGGAGTGGGAGGGCCATAAAGGCCACATTAAGACGGAGCCATTGCAGCCTGACTCTCAGTCCGCCAGTCAGCAACTCCAAACAAAACACTCATTGGGCTGACCACGTGGTCCGAGTTATCCCGTCAATTGGCAACGTTCCAAGCCACGGCTTTTATTGCACCGTGATAGTTTCAAGCGCGTCTGGCTGTTGACCTCACTCTCTTCCCCAACCCCACAATCAGAACACCATCTGAGCCAGTCAGTTGTCTGAGGTGGGAGTGGGCGCATTGGCTGACGGGTCGGCGTACCCGTCTTCGTGCGCCACAGCACGACCTGGCCCCCATAATGCACACACTAGGATTTACTTACTCAGGGGATATGGAGGAGCCATCGCCGTCTGACTCCCAGTCCACTGGTCAACCACAAAACGCACAAATCACACTGGGCCGACGGCGTGGTCTGGTGTAAGCGTCAGATTGGCAGCCTTCCGATCCATGATTTCCAGGAAACCGTGATTTATTAGGTACATTATGATGATTGTGAGGGTGTTGTCTATGTGTTAATGTAGATGGTGTGCGCTGATGTGGCTTAGCCTCCGATGGTTTACCGCAGGTTTTCGTGAAGGCGCATGTGTCCTAATAGGCCCATGTGGTGTGTAAATGTGCGGGAGCAGTGAGGGCAGTGGAGGCGGGTGCGTCGACTGTATGTCGGAGTCCCAGGCACTGGTGCACCAGCCTTGTGCAATGGATTCGCCGCTGACCGACCAGGCCGATGCGTGAGTTGAAGTTGCGGGCGCAGTGTGGGCAGGAGAAATCTGTAGAGGCTGGGGGGGATGTCATTCATGGTAGTGGGGGTGGCAGTGGCGGTAAGAATGGCAGGAGCGTAGGGTGTGTTTGGGGTATCGGTGTTGTCAGCATTGCGGTGAATTCCACTGTCATGGATGCGCATGTGACCGAATAGGCCCATGCGATGAGTGAATGCGCGAGGACAATGAGGGCAGTTGAGGCGGCGATCTCTGCTGTGTGTTGGTGCTCCAGGTACAGGTTGACCAGTCTTTGTACGATGGATTCGCAAGTGACCGATCAAGCCGATGTGTTAGGTGAATGTGCGGTCACATTGAGGACAGTTTAGGAGAGAGTCCCCATCGCTGGTACTGGGGCAGTGGTGTTGGAGGTGGAGGTAACAGGTGGCAGATAGTTGGAATTGGCCATTGAGGTGGCGGGAGTGGGGCAAGTGGTGTTCGTCGCCGTGATCGGTGCCGGGGGTGTGAGAGGGGGAAGATGTTGGTGATCGTGGGCGGCGGGGCATCGATGAAGATGTTATCAGTGGTAAGGGTGGTCGTGGTCGTGGGCTCTGAGGCAGGTGTGGCAGAAGTTGATTTTATGGGATTGTTGTTGTATTGAGTTCGATGATGTCCGACCAGACCAATTTGCGCGCGGAATGTGCGTTGACAGCGTGGGCAATTTGGCAGGGCTTGGGCATTGTCAGTGTTGACCCACGGTGCTTGTGATCTGCGAACTGCCCTTTTGGCCGTAGCCGCAGCGATCCGGTTGGCCTCATAGATTGCTGCACCAGTCTTCACGGATCGTCTCCATTCTGGTCTATCCTGGGCGGGGTCCTGCCAGGTCACTGGAGTGATTTGTATTTGCTTCAGAGATTTCTTCAAAGTGTCCTTGCAGCGTTGTTCTTGATTGCAATGTTGGCGATGACCCGTAGCAACATCTCCGTAGAAAAGTCGTTTGGATAGTCGCTCGTCTTCCATTTTCACCAGGTGGCTACTCCATCGCAGTATCACTAGCCACAGCATGACGAGGATGCTGAGGATTCCAATCCGCACCAGGACTTTCGTGTCTGGATCCTGTCTTCGGAGATCCGTTAAAAAACCTCGTCATCGATTCTCGTGTTGCGTGACAGTGTGCTTCCCGGATAAGCAAAGGTTTCCAAATTTTGGAGTAGAGTGCCCTAGACATTGATTCGGGGAGCACTGTATTCCGCGCAGGGCGGTTGTTTGTGCCAGCCTGCGGCGAAGTGTTTCATGCCCCTTTCCATGTCCTCCTCCGTCACGGTGTTAAGGGCGCAGTGGTCCTCGAAGAGCAAGTCATGGACTGTAGTGGTAGACACGCGCGTTGTGACCTGCATACGCCGACTGTTGAGAAGGTGTCCATAAGTTCTGTATGTGATGCAGATCCCAGGCTACTCATCCCGGTAGGCCTCCAACAGCATAGCAGAGTACATGAGACTGAACAGGGTGGGGGCCAGTACACAGCCCTGCTTCACTCCGTTGGTCACTGCGAATGCTTCGGATACCGTCCCGTTGTCAGTGATGCCCCCACCGTGTTACTTTTTGAGAAGTGGATAGGTGGGAAGTTCGGGAGTCAGACATACTGGGTGTGGAGGCACACACAGCACCGGAGACCTTTACCTGGTTTAGCTGGCCGGTCGTGAGGGATGCCCGGAGTGTGGCCGCTGGGAAGAACCCAGCTACGAGGAGCCATAGGTGGGAGTTGGATACCAGTTAGAGGCGGCTACAGGAGCATTCGCCACCTGTACAAGACAAGTGGAGTGACCAAATGCTATTTGTGTGGTGCTACCCCTAACTAGTACCCCGGTTGTCCACCCACAGTCCATTAGCCCATCAGAACTGTACAAAAAAGATGTCTGACGGAAAATAATTCTGGTCCGGATCACTTAGAGCTGAACCTATGGATAAATTGGCTCGAAATCACAAATGGATTCCCCTCGCCATTTTCAGACGGACCCCAGGGACGCCATTACCAAACAGCCCAATGTGTGTTTTGTGTGGAGTGGCTGACTGGCGGACTGAGAGTCAGGATGCAATGGCTCCTTCTTAATGTGGCCTTTATGGCACTCCCACTCCGTGGGATCCGAGCCAGGTGTGGTGGCATGCCCAGGGGTGGCTCCGGCCGTGCCAGCCACCTGCGCCCTCTCCCATCTCCGGCCTTCTTGACTCTGTCTTGACACCGGGTTCAGGTGTGGGGGGAGGAGAGAGTGCGGTAGCTGCAGCGCAAGGCTATTATCACTAAAAACTAATTCGCACGCAAGTCACCGTCCCTGCACCACCTGGTGTGGAGCATACAGTGGACCTCGTCGAACTACGACGGTCGAACTGTTGTGTGTGTTTGTGTGTGTGTGTGTGTGCCCCCTTAACGGGCCACGTGGTAGATCACTCAAACCAACAGATACCAACATGGCGACGGCTGACTCGGGTGAGTCCACTCACACCAGCAGCCTGGAATGTTCGTTCCCTTTTAGACAATCCTAGAGCAACCGGCCGGAACGGAGGACAGCGCTTGTCGTTCGGGAACTGGCGCTATAAGGTGCACATTACTGCTCTCAGCGAGACCCCGATTCTCTGAGCAGGGTCAGCTGGAGGTGGAGTGCCGGCTGCACATTCTTCTGGAGCGGCCGGCCAAAGTCAGAGCGACGCGACGCTGGTGTTGCCTTTGCCATCCGGAACGACATCGTGAGACGTCTGCCCTGTCTGCCGCAGGGTATCAATAATCGCCTGATGAGCCTCCGCCTGCCTCTTCGGGGAGACAAGTTGGCCACTATCATCAGCAACTACGCTCCCCCAATGACGAGATCCGATGCGACGAAAGACACATTCTACGAGGACCTGCACGCCCTGCTGACGACTGTGCCGAAGGTGGACAAGTCAAATGTCCTTGGTGACTTCAACGTCCGCGTCGGGACAGACCAAGCTGACTGGCAGGGAGTGTTGGGTAGCCATGGTCTCGGTAGCCGTAATTATAACGGCCAACATCTTTTGCAAACGTGTGCGGAACACCGTCTTCTGTTGACCGACACCTTCTTCCGCCTTCCGACGCGGGAGAAGGCCACGTGGATGCACCCTCGGTCGCAGCGCTGGCAGCTGCTGGACTATTTTCTCGTCCGGAGGCGAGATCGACAGGACGTGCTGGTAACCAAGGCGATCCGCGATTCCGATCGTTGGATGGATCACCGCCTGGTCATCTCCCAGATGAGGCTCCGACTGCAACCCCGACGAAGGCCCTAAGGTAAGCTACCGCCAAGTTAGTTAAATACTCTTCTGTTAAAATCTGCCTGCTCAAAAGTTTTGATTTCAGCAACCAAATAACCGAGAAACTGGAGGACCTGCATGCTCCAGATGATAATGCTACCGTGGAGGCATGACACCGTGCTCAGTTGGGGGAAGAGGAGAGAGTGCGGTAGCTGCAGCGCAAGGCTACTATCACTTTAAACTAAATCACGCGCAAGTCACCGTCCCTCCACCACCTGGTGTGGAGCATATGGTGGATATCATTGGACTACGATTGTCGAACTGTCGTGTGTGAGTGGTGTAGGGGGTACTAGTAAGGGGTAGCACAACACAGCTAGTATTTGGTTGCTCCATTTGTCTCCTTTTGGTGGTGAATGTTCCTGTGGCCGCCTCTAACTGGTACCCAACTCTCACCGGTGGCTACTCGAAGTTGGGTTACTCCCAGCGGACACACCCCTGGCAACCATCACGATCGGCGGGCTAAACCAGTTTAGGGTCACCGGTGTTGTGTGTGCCTCAACACCCGGTATGTCTGACACCCGAACTTCCCACCTCCCCCCTCTCAAAAAGTCCTACGGTGGGGGGCGAAAGCAACCCCATAGGCGGCTCAGGCTAACTCGGGTCGTTCTCCCACTAAAACAAATCCGTGACCCATAGTGGAGTTCGGCAGCCGTCTGAGATGTCCAAGCAGCCCTATTTAGGAACAGCACTGCTTGCCTCCTCGCGGAGGAAGGGGCTAGAAAAGGAGCCCTAAACAAAAACTTGGTATCACGTTTTCTGCAGCCGGCGCGGCTCGCAGATCGCAAAATATGCGGTCGTAAAACTCAAACGATCAACAATACCCCCTGTGCCCACACCCCTCAACATACCCTCCAGGCTGCTCGGGTGGAGGCACGATGGTGTCAACTGCGAAATGTCATCCAGTCAACCGCCCTCGAAGGCCTCGGACGCGCACGCCATCAAAACCAGGACTGGTTTGACGACAATGACGCCGACATCAGCAACTTACTCGCGGAGAATAATGGACTGCACAAAGCCTACATGGACCTACGGACTGACGCCACCAAAGCAGCCTTCTTGAGATTCCGCCGCCTTCTACAGCAACGGCTGCGTGCGATACAGGACGCCTGGATAATCCGAAAGGCTGAGGGAATCCAGGGGTTTGCGGACCGCAATGAAATTAAAAAATTTTTCAAAGCCATCAAGGCCATCTAAAGCCCCTGTATCAAGGGGCTTGCTGAAAGAGAAAGAGAAATCACAA